>JAUMHN010055328.1:0-27505 GCA_032360265.1 Heliamphora ciliata
GGTTCTTTAATAGAATTTCTCAAATGCATGCAAATAAAGAAAATAGAGGTAAAGAGAGAACATCCAAAATCAAATATGAAAATTACATAAGATATATATATAGCACTGCAAAACACATAAATGTCAAAAAAAAAAATCTTAAATCCTATGGCATGCAATTTCTATCTAAAGGATACAGGGAACATACCCACAAGCAATTTTATTAAAATAATCCTAAACTATTATGGTTCAAATGAAAGAACAAAATAAGCTAAAGAATACTAAAATTACCTAAACATGGATCGCTACAAAATATGCCAAACAATTGTGAAATAAAATGATCAAACCCTAAACTAATATGTATAATATGTATCTTGTCAAATCATCTAAAAGCATATGCAAAGGATGTAAAAAGTCTTGTGTTAAAAACTAACCAAAACAATAAAATCTAATAACGAACATTTTGTGTATTAATAAGCAAATATTTGAAATTTTAATTTGAATAAGAAAGAAATAAAAGAAAGTTTACAAAAAATTAGTTAAGCCAAAAAAAAAATGTTTAAAAATAATGCTTATTTAAACAACTTAAAAGGACATTATTTACATTTTATATTTTTAAACAAAGTAAAAAAAATAGACATGAGATAAATGAAAAACTTCTAAAAACAAAGATTATACTACCATTTAGAAGAAAAATAAGAACTAACATAAAAGCGCTTTTTTTGTGATTTTTTGATTTAATAAGAAAGAAAAGTCAAGGAAAATAAGATAAATACTAAAAAAAGAAAATCAAGCTATAGAAAATGAAACATTTTTATGAAAATAAAGCTAATGATAAAATTGAGAATAAAATGCTATAGAAAAAAATTATACTATTATTAAAAAAAAATAAAAGCTAACAAAGGAAAATTAGATTAATTTTAGTGAATGAACTTTTAGACTAAAATTAAAGAGAAAGCAAAGAAAATGTAATATTAGCATTTAAGAAAATAAAATGAATAATAAAATGAGATAAAATGCTATAGAAAAAAAAAGAAGAGAAAATGAAAAATAAAAACTAGAACATTAAACTAAGATTACAAGAAAGAAATGAAAAAAAAATGACTAAAGCATTGAAAGAAAATTACATTAAGTTAAAAGAAATAAAACATGAAAAAAATAAAACTATATTATAAGAAAAAGAAGAAAGTAAATGTTAAGGAAATTACATTACTATTAAATGAAACCTAAGAACTAAAATTGAGCAGTCAATTAATAGTATAAGAAAAGAAAGTGAAATGAAATACTAATAAACGGAAATTAGACTAATTAAAAGAAAAGGAATGTAATTAATGCTAGAACATTAAATTAAAGGAAAAATAAAAGAAACAAAGTACTAATAAAGAAATAACTAAATTAACATTAAGAGAAAATTAGAAATTAAATGAGTACAGTATTGACAATTACAACTATTTTCATGTAAGTACTTTGATCATAACAATTAACAACATAATCAAGTTGTAATTGCTTGAGATATATTAGTACTATTGTAATGAATTAATTGATTGTAACAAGGTATTAAATCGAATTAAAAATAAAATAACCTATAAATGAAATTAACATTAAATAGCCTAACTACATTAAACAACAAACTACAAACTACATTGCATATATTAAATGAAATTGACTACAAATGAAATTGAAGAATTTGAAAATGAATATTAACCTGATCACCCCAAGAGAGAGAAATGGAGTTTAGAAAGATCGAGGATCCAAATGAGGTACCTAGATTGTCGGGGAATCCTCAAGTCAGTGGAATGAGTTTCGATTGTCCAATCCTCGGGTGGTGATCCAAGTAAGGCTTTAAGGTAGACGTTGGAGGCTTGGTATTTCGGCGTCAGGGCCTGGAATTGCTCGGTAATTTGGCAAAATTCCTCTCACTAAACTACTCTATATTTTTCTATCCTTGAAAATGTACTAAGGGTACGGTGCTTATAGAGTTTATCAGCCAATGAAATGCTGCCACATTTAAGGGACATGTCAGGCCATTTGAAGTTGGCGGTCGCCACAATGCAAGTTGGCGGTCGTCATGTTTTTAATAGGTTCCACAAAGTTCTATGGCGGTCGCTATGTTGGGAGTGGGCGGTCGCCACTTTTGGCTAGGGTTTCCAAGAGATTTTATTAGCGGTCGCCACAATGAACATAGCGGTCGCCTTACTTGGGCAGCAAGTTCCGATGGTTTGTCAAAATTTTATTGATTTGAAGGTTTCGGGTTCAAATACCGAGCTTGAATCACTTTCCAAGGATCATATCGAGGCACTATTCTACCTGTTTTCATCATCAGATTCACCTAAGATTAGGCGGGGTCAAATTGGGGTGTCTACAGTTGCCCCTATTTGATACAACTTATATAGCAAGGCATGATGCAAGTTATACCAAAGATCTAGAGATAACAACCATTTGACCGAGCCGTCAATCTTAGGCCACAAGCACACAAGCATTCATATGATGTTGGTCGTACTTGAATTTTCATCGAGCTGCCTACGTACCCCCTTTGTTAGGGATCAGACCAAAACGTAGTTCATAGGGCAAAATGTGAGATGCATTGATAAGAGATATGATGCATAAAAAATATAGTGTAGTGCAATGCGAGTTAGTTTAGGGTCATGAGGAGAACCGACGGTTAGTTTAGGGTCATGAGGAGGACCGATGAGTCAGTTTAGGGTCATGAAGAGGACCGATGAGTTAGTTTAAGGTCATGAGGAGGGCCGAGTCAGTTTAGGGTCATGAGAAAGACCAAGTCAGTTTAGAGTCATGAGGAGGACCAACGAGTCAGTTTAAGGTCATGAGGAAGACCGAGTTAGTTTAGGGTCATGAGGAGGATCGAGGAGTCAGTTTAGGGTCATGAGGAGGACCGAGTCAGTTTAGGGTTATGAGGAGGACCGAGTCAGTTTAAGGTCATGAGGAGGACCAAGTTAGTTTAGGGTCATGAGGAGAACCGATGAGTCAATTTAGGGTCATGAGGAGGACCGATGAGTCAATTTAAGGTCATGAGGAGGACCGAGTCAGTTTAGGGTCATGAGGAGGACCGAGTCAGTTTAGGGCCGTAAGGAGGACCGATGAGTCAGTTTAGGGTCACGAGGAGGATCGATGAGTCAATTTAAGGTCATGAGGAGGACCGAGTCAGTTTAGGGTCATGAGGAGGACCGAGGAGTCATTTTAAAGTCATGAGGAGGACCGAGTCAGTTTAAGGTCATGAGGAGGACCGATGAGTTAGTTTAGGGTTATGAGGAGGACCGAGTCAGTTTAGGGTCATGAGGAGGACCGATGAGTAAAATATCAAACTAATAGGTCGAGTTAAGACCTAAAAATTTGAAACGAGATGCGAGATAAAAACCAAGTTATGGCTTAAAACTAGATTTATCGGAAGGAGAAAACATTTTAAAAAGATAAGGGTTTAAAACACACAAAATTATTTTTGAAATTTATTTTTTTCTAAAAATTTTCTCTAAGTATTTTTAAGAAATATTCGAGATTATAAAATTATTCTTCTAAAAAACACTCGCGAGAGTTTTTTTTTTGTTTTAAGGGAACTTTATTATTTTGTTGAAAATCAAAATTCTTGAAACATTTTTGAGAAACATTTGAGATTAAAATTTTCATATTTTTTGAAAAAAAAATTCTAAGGAATATTTTTAGAAGAATATGCACACTAAAAGTTTTAATTAAAGATTTTATGTTTTCTGAAAATTATTTATTTTTGAATAAAATGTATGCAAATAATAAGATAAGCAAAAAGATGTATTAGAAACCCGAAACAGCCCTTTCCAAAAGCGTAAAACGTTATAATGGCAGACTGATACAGGGCCGCCAACTTTGGAGTTGGCAGTCGCCATGACAGAATTGACGTGATGGTTGACGTGTGGGCGGTCGCCAGGACGAAACCCCTCTGACTTGGCGACCACCGGGTAAAAATCCCTACGACATGGCGGGCACCATGTGTCGTTTCAGAAAACTAACTGCCGCCATAACTGAAGGTGGCAACCGCTACCTTCAAACGCGCATATGGCTCTCAGGGGTGCGCGGGTGAAATTCATTTTCATCCTCACACTCTCTCTCTAACTCCTTTGGTTCTCTCTCGTCTCTCCCTAGCTTCTCGTGCTCCAAAACTCTCTCCCATCTCTTTCTTGCTTCTAAGCCTCCTCTCGCTTTATTTTTACTTCTCTCTGCTTCACACGATGTTTACATTCTTGTTCGTGATTCCATTCCTCTTCATGGTGGGTCAAGGCTATGGGGATGATGACTTGGGGGCGCGACAAGATCCTTCTGCTGCTGAGAGCTCCATTATGGGTGTTCCTCCTGCCAGTGGAGTTACTTCCACGTAGCCTGCTGCTGCGATGGATACTCTGGTGCGCGAGGCGGAGCGCGCCTCCCGCCGCGTTACTGAGGAGGAGGCACGAGCAGCTACTGAGGCACAGGCGGCTGCGGACGCTGCTGCTGAGGCCGCAATGGCTGACTTTTTGGATCCTGACGCGGGAGAGAGCCGTCCAGCGCCCTTTGACCCTCATACATACGCTCCACTGCCTCATTGCGTTGTTCCGCGTGGGATGAGACGCTATGAGCCTCCAGATGATGTTGTTGCTGCCAACCTTCTTCTGCGGGAGCCTGACCATCATTTGTCTCGTCGGCGCCCATCGATAAGTTTTCCAAACTTGCTGTTTAAATACCAAAGCATGTTGTATGGTATGACAAACGTAGACGCATGCCTAGGATCCCCTCAGATGTATTGTGATATGATGATGATGATGATGATGATGATATAAATGATGATGATGATGAATGATGATATGAATGATGATTGAAATTTGAGCTTAGCTTAGGTACCTATGCAATGGAGATTAAAACAGTAGGGACACTTGGGTTAGAACAAACAAAGAAAGGAACAATTACTTTTAGTGTAAAAAGGCTTGAATAATTTATTGAATTTAGGAAAACATAAGAAAATTAATGGAAAATTTTTGTTTTCTACTTTTGGGGCAAATTTTCAAAAATTATAGAATTTTAGAGTGAATTTTGTCAAAAATCCTAATATATATATATATATATATATTTTTTCAGACTCTAGAAATTTGAGATTGAGGGCAAATTTTCAAAGATTCATAGAAAATTTAGGGGCAATTTTGTCAAAATCCTAAAATTTGGGACAATTTCTACAACCTCTAGAAATATAAGGGACAGTTTTCGGAAATCTAGAAAACTTTTAAGAAGATTTTTTAGAAAATCCTAGAAAATCTTAGAAATTTGAAAAAAAATTCTGGAAACTTCTAGAAAACCCTGAAAAATCTAGCAACTTCAAAAAGTTTTTTTTTTAGATAATCCTAAAAATTTGGAAAACATTTTTAAGAAAACTCTGAAAATTCAAAAAATTTGAGAAAAATTTTAAGAAAATTCTAGAATTTTGAGAAAAATATTTAGAAAATACTAGAAAATTTTGAAAATTTTTAAAAATTCCCAGAAATTTGAGAAAATTTTTTAAGACAATATTAGAAAATCTTAGAAATTTCAGGAAGATTTTTGTGTTTTCTTTTTTTTTTTTTAGAAAGAAAGGTTGACATAAAATGATAAAATTTCGCCTGATGCACCAGGACATAGGATTACTAGGATATGCAAAAATCACTAACCTAAGGTTAGGGAGCCTAGCTTTCTAAGGCTTGAAATGAACTGAAGGACCGTCACCTAGGATTTAAATGATTTGCTTGATTTGTTAGGGTTATCCGCTGCATGTGTCATATGTTTGATCTGATTTTTATGTTTCCTTTGTTTCTCCCTTCTTTACAGGCTAGTCACTATGTCCGAGGTTTCGGGGGTTCTACCTCCGGGGAGGTGTTAGAGTGGTATGATGCCCACCCTGGTCCCAGCTGAGCTTATATTAATGCCTCCGACTCTGCTCGCTTCATACCCTTATTGGGTAGGATGAGCAACGACCGGGTCTGGCTGACGGCCTTGGCAGAGCGGTGGTGGGATACCATAAATACCTTCCACTTCACCACATTTGAGGCTACTCTAATGCCTCTGGACGTCGCGCTGATCACTGGTATCACGGTGGGCGGTCCCCCTGTTCCATTTGATCCCACTGTTGCGCAGACTGCTGATGCCCTGATGTACTTCCTCGGGGCCATTCCGGCGCAGATGGACAAAGAACGAGCCCGACATACCTGGCTTTTTGATCGTTTTTGACACTTCCAGTGCACCAAGCCCCGTCATTATGAGTGGGTCGCCTAGGGTTTTTTTATGTATATGTTCGGTACCTCCTTGTTTTCGAACAAGGAGAACACCGTTCATTTACACTACTTGGGCGGCCGGGCTCGTCTTGTCCGGGTTGCTTCGTACGACTGGGGAGGCACTGCTCTGGCTACTCTCTACAGCTTCATGCGTACCTTGACCCGGTTCCCCTAGGAGGTCAGCATCGGGGGATACTGGAGGGTCTGGGAGGTATGATTTAGTTTCTGTAATTTTTCATCTATTTTTGTTATCTGTTATTTCTGCTTGCTGACATCTTCTTCTTTGCAGTTATGGACCTATGGGTTTCTCGGGCTTCACGTCCCGGCGAACTCTGCTGCAGAACCTCTGGTTATTCGCCGTGTAACCCGGTGGTCCTGAGGGCTGAAGGGGAAGAAGGCCGGAGGGAAGGACCTTGACCGATTTTGGGTGTCTTTGGACTGGCTGGCCCCTGACCTGGTATCTTTTCTTACCATTCAATACACTGCTTTCTGTATTATGCTGATTACTATGCTGTTCACTGTACTGCACCGTACTGTTCTTCATTTCGTTTACTGCACTGCACTGTGCACTGTTTACTGCACATTGTTCATCATACTGTATGTCTTACTGTTCTTTGCATTGTACTATTCTTTGAACTATCGCAGGTCCACTGGGATGTCTAGAGGGGGTAGAGGATTGGGCCAGCGCGGATTTGATGCGCAGCCGCGACACTGCTGCGAGGCGTATGCTGCTGGAGTGCCCATTTGGGTGGGAGTACTATTTAGGAGAGCGAGTGGTTCGCCAGTCGCTCGGCTTGGATTAAATCCGGATCCTAGTGGTTCCTCCGACCTGTATGCGTCGGACTGAGGATTTGAGCCCTGTTGACCTGCTGCTGAAGACAGTGGGGACCCCGGCTATGGAGCTGCTCGTAGCGGAGGGAGATTATACGGCCTGGGCCCGGGCTCATCTGATGGGACCACTAGGACCCGGCCCGATTACCCCAGGAGGCAGGAGGCGAGGACAGGCACTAGAGGCTGCTGATATTGATGTTGCTGGTGCTACTGCTGCAGCTGCTGGTGCTGTTGGAGCTGCTAGTGGAGTTGGGGCTAGGGCTGTTGAGGTACCTTGGATGGTGTCGTCCTTCGTTGCTGGGTATCCTTTTGATATCCCTGTCCCAGTTCCTCCAGCCTCGGAGTTCTGGCCTAAGCACTCCCAGGTTTGACTCTTTTCTCACTATTTCCTTTTCGCCTTTCTTCATTCGTAGACTACTCAGTTATGTTTTACTTCTTGATAGCTGGATGAGGTTTGGCTGGATTGCCTCATGCTAGTGGTGAGCAGCCTGCGGACCCTTGTCCGCCTGTAGGATGCAGCCTTACGTGTAACTGGGGTTCCATTCGTTCCCTTGCCAGTGAGTATCTCTTCCTGTGCCTTGTTGTTATATTATGTACTTTATTCTTGTTCCTGTTTCCCTTTTCAGGCATCGGTAGCTGCTTCCGGTGTAGTACCGCTACCAGCCCCTGCTTAGCCTCCTGCCCCAATTTCGACACTCGGTCGTGGGTCCCGCGCTTCTTCCCAAGCCCACTCCCGAGGATCTGCATCTTCTGTCCGGAGTCGTTCTTGAGTTGTCTCCTCCTCCTCTGGCAGTGACGACGACGATGATCTTGACAGACTTTTTGAGGACGACAGCTCAAAAGAGACCGGTCCTTCTCGCCGAGTCCACCCGAGGCATACATGAGAGAGAGAGAGCCCCTCTTTTTGATACATTTTATTTTGATGGGCCTGCGAGCCCTAGTTTGATACATTTACAGGCCTGCGTGCCCCCGTTTACCATTTTATTAGACTTGGGTGCCCCAGTTATTCTTTGATACATTTTGCTACTTTTTATTGCATTTTGGGGCCTTCGTGCCATTTATTGCCTTATATTCATCTGCTTGTATGGTTCGCTTACTGCTCAAACTGTCATGGATGCACAGATCAAATGCTCCAATTCATATAGATCACACAAGCTGCAAACTGACACACACCCACCATGCTCAAACATGGCGGTCACCATAATGCAACATGGCGGTCGCCACTTTTCAAAAAGTTTACCTGGCGGTCGCCCGTTTGAACATGGCGGTCGCCTGGTCAAAGGGCTGATGTCACTGTACTATGCTTTTTGGAGTTGGCGATCGCCAGTTTCAAGATGGCAGTCGCCACTTTGAGCATGCCTTTTATAGAAATTTTGATTTTCCGCCCTTTCTAGCCTTATAAATATAGTCCTGGAGGCCCCATTTGCTGTTATTCCAACCCAGATGGCTTCACCTCTTTCTCTATGGATTGAAGCATTTTCCCACATTGAACGTTTGAACTTTGCCCCTTTTGGCCTGAACGCTCTTTTCTCACTGAGGACCGTGGAGGTTAACAGTCCCTTATTGTCTGCTGCTGCTCAACTGTGGGATCCGTAGTCTCACGTCTTTCGATTTGGTCTTGAAGAACTCTGCCCCACTGTAGAGGAGTTTGCTGCCATTTTGGACCTGACTCCGCGGAGTTCCGTTGTTGTTTCCACTCCCTTTCTTTCTGCTTTGTGGCAGGTGGTGGAACTTTGTGGTCTATCTAGAATGGAAGCTTCCCTTCTGATATCAGGTGACTGTCTCGACATTCCATGGCTTATTGAAAGGTTCCGTCATACCGGCAATCTTAGCAATCTTGACTTTTAGTTGTGGCGTCATTATGCACTTTGCCTCTGCCTCCTTGCCTAGTATCTCCTTGTCCCTTCCAATGGGCGGGTTAATTGTGCCACGATCGACATTGCTGGTCAAATGTGGATGGGGAAGGACTTTGTGCCCCTTGTTTTGGTCGAGACACTGCTGGGTCTAGACACTGTCCATCGTGGTGAGACTACCACCTTTGCTGGCAGCCCTTTACTTCTTTAGGTAAGCTTAACGTCTTCTTCTGTATCAAGCTTTCTGTCATACCGCAAAGCCTTGCTCTTACTATTTTAACTCTTGCTACAGATCTGGCTGATGGAGAAGGTAAATCTTGTATATAAACCTCCTACTGATTGGCACAATGCCGCTGCTTTCTTTTACCGCCTGCGTTATCAGATATGTGACACCGAGGCATCTTAGGGACATTATCTTTCTTCTCTGACTGGCCCAGACATTACCTGGCAGTGCCCTTGGTGGCGTATTCCTGCTATGACTCTGACCACTATGGATCATCCTGGGGTTTTGCTGGTCGGCCTTCGTCAGACTACTTTCTACTACCCCTGTCGAATCATGCGGCAGTTCGGTCATAGTCAGGTCATCCCTCACCATATTCGAGGCTGTTTATCTTCGTCTGTACTGTGGGCCCCATTTTTGGTACTGTATCAGGATGCCTGGCCATCCTGCTCATTGATGGAGATGCAAGAGTTGCAACGTCCTGAGCTTTCTGTTGAATACAAGATATGGCTAACACAAAACAAGGAGAAGAAGGATAAGAAAGAGGAGAAACAGGCAGCGAAGAGGAGAAGGATTTGAGGATCTCTGCTTTATTTCAAAAATTTCATAGCTTTTTTTTTGTAGAGTTTGGGACTCGCATGCCCTCTCTTTATTTAAGAACTTTGTAATCTTCCTTAAAGTAATGAAAAACTCCCAGTTCATGTTTAAGATGGTTCAAATTTATCAAAACTTGAATGTCTTTATTATCCAAATTCAGAAATTAATTTGCATTGGTCTTACTTAGACTCAAAGATGGTTAAAAACAAAGAACGTGGCCAGACTTCTTAAAAGAAGCTCCCTACGTTTCCCAAAAAGATGAAATCAGGCCGTAATGTAGTTCAAGTTCAATTTTCCCTCGGGTATTGATACTCTCCTTTTGTAGTACCTTAACTTTTGCCAAGGTCGTCCTTTCGGGTTTTCGGCCTTGCGGGCTGCTATAACTTTTGCCTGAGTTGGCTTTTCGATTTTTAACTCAACGAGCTTTTATTTTCTCCTTATTTTTACCTCAAGGATAGTATTTTTTGAGTTGATCGAGGTTAATTAAAGTGGAGAATGCATTGCCATCCAAGTCTATGATAATGACTGCACCACCGGTCATAATGGTTTTAATGAGAAACTGTCCAGACCAGTATTGCTTGAACTTGCCTCTTGGGTCAAAAATAGGAGCTCTGATCTCTTTAAGGACCAAATCCCCTTCTCTGAGATTCTGAGTTTTGACCTTTTTATTGAACGCTCGAGCTATCCTCCTTTGGTAACCTTGTACATGAAATAGAGCTTGTAGTCTTCTTTCATCAAACAAGACCAACTCGTCGATCCGATTCCTCTGCCATTCTACTTCTGAGATATTGGCCTCCGCCACTACTCTTACTGAAGGGATTTTTACCTCAATGGGAAGAACAACTTCCATCCCATACACTAAAGAGTATGGTGTAGTTCCAGTTGAAGTTCTGATCGACGTCCTATATCCCTAAAGTGTAAATGGTAGATGTTCTGGCCAATCTTTGTGTGAGTTGATTGTCTTTTGTAGAATATTTTTGATATTCTTGTTTGCTGCCTCGACTGCCCCGTTGGTCTGCAGCCGATATGGCGAGGATTTGTGAGCCATTATTCGATATTTTTCGAAAAGATCCAAGACCTTCTCTTGGAAATGTGATCCATTATCCGAGATGACCTCATGGGGAACTTCGTACCGGCAAATGATATTTTACTTGATGAACTTAGCGACTTGGGAGGCTTTCAATATTGAGTAGGAAGCTGTTTCCACCCACTTGGTGAAATAATCAATGGCCACTAAGATAAATTCATGTCCATTGGATGCCTTCGGTGTTACTCTGCCAATCACATCAATGCCCCATACTGAGAACGGCCATGGTGACGTCATGTTGTACAGCTGAGATGGGGGAATGCACATAAGGTTTGTGTGAATTTGGCACTTATGACACCTCCGCACAAACTGAATATAGTTTGTCTCCATTGTCATCCAAAAGTATCCTTATCTTAGGATTTTCTTGGCAAACATATTTTTGCTCATGTGTTGCCCACAGACCCCTGTATGTATCTCTTTCATCAACTCTTGACCTTCTTCTGCGTTTACGCACAGCATATTGACCCCAGAATGTTCTCGTTTGTACAATCTACCACTGCAAATGACAAACTGCGTAGATAGTCGTCGTATTACCCTTTTGTCTTTTTTATTGAAAAATTTGGGATATTCTCTTTTCTCTACGAAGTTCTGAATGTCAAAGTACCATGGAAGCCCGTCAGTGCTTTCTTCAATAACTGCAGTCATCTCATATGCCGACTTTCTCTTCTGCTCAATTATTAGAGGCCTCATTCGAACTCCGGATGGTATGTCAATCATGGATGCTAGGGTGACCAGTGCATCGGCGAACGTGTTCTGTAGTCTTGGTATATGGATGAAGATCACTGATTCAAAACACGGTATTAGCTTCTCTAGCTACTGGTGGTAGAGAATCAAGGTTAAGTCCCTGATCTTCCATTCTCTTTGTGCTTGTGAGACCACCAGTGCTGAATCTCTGATGACTTCCAGTTTTCTTGCCCCTAGTTCCAGGGTTGCCTGCAATCCAGCCAAACATGCTTCATACTTGGCCTGATTGTTGGTCACTTTGAAATTGAGCTTTAATGACAAGGGGACGTGTGAGTCGTCAAGAGGGACAAGGAGGACTCTTATTCCATAGCCATACTAATTGGATGCACCATCAAAATATAAAGTCCACTTGTCGTCCCCGACTTCCATCAGCTGATCGTTAGGAAACTGAAACTCTGGGATTTCCTGCTGTTTACGTCCCAATCCCATACCCGGGAAGAAGAACATTTTCCTCATCATTGTTACAGCCCGTGGGTTGACATACAGAGTTGTGCCCTCTCCTCCTCTCATGGGGTGAATGCTGTCTTCTTCGTGGATAGTCAAAACTGCCTCGTTCTTTATCAATTTTAGTTTTTGGTGAAGGGTAGATGGTACTGCCTGGACATTTGGATCATGTGGCCACGGTGTGCCCAGCAGCAGATTGAAGGAGGCCGACACGTCTAGCACGTGAAACTCAACTGACGTCTCCAGAGGTCCTACTGAAATGGCGAATGACACCAGTCCTAGTATATCCCTTCTTGTGTTGTCATAGGCTCGCACCCCTTGATTGTAGGGAGTAAATTGGTCTGGCCTCATCTCTAAGCAGACGGCCGTTCTCAATGGGCAAACGTTCAAGGCTGATCCATTGCCAATGAGGGTTATCGGGACTCACTTTTTCTAGGCATTTGACAGTGATGTATAGCGGCTTGTTGTGACTTTTTCTTTCAACGGGAAAATTCTTATCAGAAAAGGAAATGATTTTTGGTTCAGCAGCTGGTAGAATAAGCCCAATGAGTTGCTCGGGGGTTGCATCTCTCGGGACACCGGCCTTGTTCAACACCCTCAAAATAGCTTGCCTGTGCTTATGCGAAGCCATCAATAAGCCCCAGATACTGATGTTGGCTTGCGTCTTTTTCAATTGTCTCAATGCGGCATCGTCCTCCTCCTCTTCCTCTGTCTCTTTCCCTTTTCCACTCGGCTGTCCCTTCTCTAGTTGAGCTGGCTTAAAATGTCGTCCGTTTCTAGTTAGGTGCTCTACGCCGTCTTTGGGATCCCATAACCCTGGCATCACATTATCAGCCTGTCTCACTTCGTTTATGTGCCAAGGGCTTTCAAACGCCCACAAATCATTTAAGTCACTAACGGCTACCCTTTCCCTTTTTTCCTCGTCATCTTCAATAGCCCATGTGTTATCAATTTCCTCCCAAATATCATCTTCAATAAAGTCCACCTGCTGTTCCCAAGCGGCCCAGAAGTCAGTCCACTACACTCCATCTGATTTAACACGATTCTTACCAGCCAGTGGGGTTGCATTTCATCGACGTACACTTCCTCTTCAAAAAGTTGGGGAAGGGTGATTCCATCAAGCACATGGCCAAACCCATAAGGTCGACTCGGGTAATCCAATGGCCAGTCATCTTCTTCATTGCGCTCCTCCCCTTGTTGGTAGGTTTGAATTATCGGTTGATACCATTCCCAAACATTATCATTCCATTCTTCCATCCTGTCTCGACTGCCTCTAACTATCATGAATGAGCATGCTGCCTGATCCTCAGTTATTAAAACATGAGGGCGTGGTAGGTGTACTGAACAGATGTGTTGGCTTGGGTTCTCCGATTCCCCCAAAGATATGTAATTTATCCCAGCTTGCCTGGCATGATTCGGCAAGGGGTTAGTCGTTACGTTCAGTTTTGGAGCAGCGAATGGTGGCGGGATCACTTTGTTGTCAATGAGATTTAGGATCTCATGACGCAGCTTCATGCACTTATCAGTCAAATGCCTAGGACCTTGATGGAAGGCACAGTATTGGAAAGCATTGAATCTCGGCGGCAGGGGATCAGGAACATGCATGAGGTCCAATGGTTTGATGAGACCTTTCTCGACGAGTCGATTCTGGGCGATGGATAAAGAAATATTGAGGGGAGTAAACACCCTCCTTGACCTCTATTGCTGTTGGCCGTTATCTGTCTGTTGGGCATTATTGGATTGCTAGGCGAAAGAGGATGGGTTCAGCAGGTTTACCTCGTTTGAGCGGGACACGAGGTTGGTGGTAGTGGATTGGTTCTGGTTATTTGTGGGGAAAGTCCTTCTGGGCTTTTGGCTTGGCTTGGCCTTTTTAATATCCCTAGACTGGATTGCATCTTTTATCTAAACCCTAGCAGCAAACAACTGCTCGATTATAGAGAGTGGCTACGTGATCAAATAACGCTTCAACGGGGACTGCAGGTTCTTCACCACTATCCGTACTTATTTTTTCTCAGAGGGCCAGTTTGTCATCTTGGTGGCCTTACCCCTCCACCGAGTCAGAAAATCATCAAAAAACTCTCGATTCTCCTATTGAGTCGTTTCGAGCTCTCGGGTAGTTATGTCTAGTTGAACATTGTAACTATACTGACTGATGAAAGCCGTAGCTATATCCTCCCAAGTTCTGGTCTTTGCTACGTCGAGCGAGAGGAACCATTTCTGGGCTGCCCCAAAAAGAGATCGGTGAAAAAGTTGAGCTTTCAACTGGTCATCAATTCCCATTGGCGAGAGGGTGCCAACTTACATTCGAAGATAAATTTTGGGATCTCTGGTTCTGTCAAACTTCTCCATGTTCAGCATTTTAAATTTTTTCAGTAATTTAGCATCTGAGAACAAACATAGTCCCCCCACATCTAACATGTATTCCTCGATCCCTTTGACCTTTCTAAGGACCTTCTCCATCCTATCGATCTTCTCAATCAACACAGATTCTCTAGACTGCGTAGTGTTTTCTTCCTCAACTATCACCTGACGAGGGTTCTGGGGTGGTGGTGGAACAACTTGCGGTCCATCGGGGACCTGGTTGTCATCCCAAAAGTCTTCGACAATATCATTCGTGTCATCTGGTTGTCCATTCACAACAGAGATACATGCCTAAATTGCCCGGATCTGTGCCTGACATTGCACTTGAGCCTGGGTCTGCTGTTCTACGGCTCATTGTATATTAGCAATTGCCCTCATTAGGGCTGTCAAATTCACCTCATTTTCTGCCATCTCAACTGACTGTTTGGGTACCCTATAGAGTCTTTCCATCACTGATCTTTCCCAGACACGTGCTAATTGAACATTTCTCAGCTCAATGGTAAACTCACAGAGAACATCTAAATCCTAAAAGTAGAGTAACTAGTATCAGACTCTTCCTGGGCGGACATTCTGGCAACATGTAGCAAATATCTCGAATTCCCAAAATAGTGGATCATGAGCAGATAAACACGGAGACTGACACAATGCCCCTGTTGGGCTCATGCCGGCGCACAACAGGATAACTTGAAAACTAGAAAGACGGTTAAAAAGGGGAATCAACTAAATTCTAGAGGGGAAGTCTATCTAAAATTAGGAAACGGACAGCACTTCAGTAGGAAAACAAAGCTACGTTGACCGGATTGGTTCGACCTAAAAATTCTAAGAAAAAAATGGGCAACATGACGGTAGAAAAATAATTCTCACGGGTATTACAAGCATTTGAAAGAAACGAGCCTATGTCGAGGATTTGGAGGAAACGAGCCTATGTCAAGGGGAAGGGAACTAACGACCCGGGAAGATCTCGGAAGAGAGAGAAACTACCCTAGAAGTGTTAAAACGAAAGACAGGCATGACCTCGGGAAGAAACTATGGTAAGAAAAATCGAATATGGTGAAAAATAAAACCCGGGTAAGAACCCGAAGGAAAAGCTCACCTAAGCAAAGGATAACAGAAAACCCAGGTCGAACCTGGAGAAAGGACTAGCCTAAACTTGTTCAAAACAATCCTAACAATATATAAACAAAACATACAATGAAGAAAAACACATAATCCTACTAGGATTAGCAACACCTTATTGGGGGGGTTCTAAGTTCACTATATGTAAAATGCCGGTTTTGGTCAATCGAACAGGGTACCTTTTGAATAGAGCCGGGTATTTACCTCCCATGCCTAGAGTGATGTAAGACATGGTCAAACAGTACGCCTGAACTCTTTTGCTGCACCTATGATAGCGTACAGTCAGTAAGGGTTGCCCGTCTTCCCAACAATTTCCGAAACGGATTAACGTTCAGGGCATCAGGTTGACCAGGTAGGGGGGTTTGAAGAATAATGCATATGCATGCGAAAATAAAAATGAGAAATTTTATTAAGAACCAATGATGTTTTCAATTCTAACCCTCTTATTTGATTTTATAAACCAGTCCCCAGCAGAGTCGCTAGAAAATACTGTGACGTTGGGGTTTTAGGAGTTATTTTGAAAAATATTCAAAAATAACAAATTCAAAGAATGTTTAGAAAAAAATTTTAACAACTTGAAAACTAAATTTTGAAATCCCCTTTTGTTAAAAATAGAGTCGCCATTTAGCTTTTGAGAAAAACTAAGAAAAATAAAATTAGCTACTGATCTTTAAAACGTTAACAAAAGAAAAATAGTTCGGGGACTAAGGTACAAATCGGGGAAGGTGTTAGGCACCCCGTTCGCCCAACCATAAAGTTGGCCTCTACTAATCATTATTGGTTCTTTAATAGAATTTCTCAAATGAATGCAAATAAAGAAAATAGAGGTAAAGAGAGAACATTCAAAAATCAAATATTAAAAATACATAAGATATGCACATAGCACTCCAAAACACATAAATGCCAAAAGAAAAATTCTAAGTCCTATGACATGCAATTTTATTAAAATAATCCTAAACCATCATGGTTCAACTGAAAGAACAAAATAACCCAAAGAATGCTAAAATTACCTATACATGGATCGCTACAAAATATGCAAAACAATTGTGAAATAAAATGATCAAACCCTAAACTAATATGTACAATATGTATGTTGTCAAATCATCTAAAAGCATATGCAAAGCATATAAAAAGTCTTGTGTTAAAAACTAACCAAAATAATAAAATCTAATAACAAATATTTTGTGTATTAATAAGTAAATATTTGAAATTTTAATTTGAATAAGAAAGAAATAAAAGAAAGCTTACAAAAGATTAGTTAAGTCAAAAATAAAATATTTAAAAAAATGCTTATTTAAACAACTTAAAAGGACACTATTTACATTTTATGTTTTTAAACAAAGTAAAAAAATAGACATGAGATAAACGAAAAAGTTCTAAAAACAAAGATTATACTACCATTTAGAAGAAAAATAAGAACTAAAATAAAAGGGCTTTTTTTTGTGATTTTTAGGTTTAACAAAAAAGAAAGGCCAAGGAAAATAAGATAAATACTAAAAAAAAATCAAGCTATAGAAAATGAAACCTTTTTATGAAAATAAAACTAATGATAAAAATGGGAATAAAATGCTATAGAGAAAAATTATACTATTATTAAAAGCAATTAAAAGCTAACAAAGAAAAATTAGATTAATTTTAGTGAAGAAACTTTTAAACTAAAATTAAAGAGAAAGGAAAAAAAATGTAATATTAGCATTAAAGAAAATAAAATGAATAACAAAAGGAGATAAATTGCTATAGAAAAGAGAAAGAAGAGAAAATGAAAAATAAAAATTAGAATATTAAACTAAGATTACAAGAAAGAAATGAAAAAGAAATGACTAATGCATTGAAAGAAAATTACATTAAGTTAAAAGAAATAAAACATGAAAAAAAAACTATATTATAAGAAAAAGAAGAAAGTAAAATGTTAAGGAAATTACATTACTATTAAATGAAAGTTAAGAACTAAAATGGAGCATTCAATTGATAGTATAAGAAAAGAAAATAAAATGAAATGCTAATAAACGAAAATTAGACTAATTAAAAAAAATAAATGTAATTAATGCTAGAACATTAAATTAAATGAAAAATAAAAGAAATAAAGTACTAATAAAGAAAGAACTAAATTAACATTAAGAGAAAATCAACAATTAAATGGGTGAAATATTGATAATTATAACTATTTTCATGTAAATGCTTTGATAATAACAATTAACAACATAATCAAGTTATAATTGCTAAAGATATATTAGCACTATTTTAATGAATTAATTGAATGTAACAAGGTATTAAAACGAAATAAAAATGAAATAACCTATAAATGAAATTAATATTGAATAGCCTAACTATATTAAACAACAAACTACAAACTAAATTGCATATATTAAATGAAATTGACTATAAATGAAATTGAAGAATTTGAAAATGAATATTAACCCGATCACCCCAAGAGAGAGAAATGGAATTTAGAAAGATCGGGGATCCAAACGAGGTACCCAGATTGTCGGGGAATCCTCAAGTCAGTGGAATGAGCATCGATTGTCCAATCCTCGTGTGGTGATCCAAGCAAGGCTTTAAGGTAGACGTCGGAGGCTTGGTACTTCGGTAGGGTTTCGGCGTCGAGGCCCGGAATTGCTCGGCAATTCGGTAGAATTCCTGTCACTAAACTACTCTATAGTTTTCTGTCCTTGAAAACGTACCAGGGATACGGTATTTATAGAGTTTATCTGCCAATGAAATGCTGCCACGTTTAAGGGACACATCAGGCCATTTGGAGTTGGCGGTCGCCACAATGCAAGTTGGCGATCGCCATGTTTTTAAAAGGTTCCACAAAGTTCTTTGGCGGTCGCCATGATGGGAGTGGGCAGTCACCATGATGAAAGGTGGCGGTCGCCACTTTTGGCTAGGGTTTCCAAGAGATTCTATTGGCGGTTGCCACAATGAACATAGCAGTCGCCTTACTTGGGCAGCAAGTTTCGATAGTTCGCTAAAATTTCATTGGTTCGAAGGTTCTGAGTTCAAATAACGAGCTTGGATCACTTCCTGAGGATCATACTGAGGCACTATTGCACCTATTTTTATCATCGGATTCGCCTAAGATTAGGCGGGGTCAAATTGGGGTGTCTATAGCTATGAATTCAGAGATGAAATCTATATATTCCCATTAGGTCTGGAAACTTGTAAAACCACCCGAAGGGATAAAATCAATTGGATGTAAGTGGATCTACAAGAGGTAGAGAGGAGTAGCCGAGAAGGTTGAAACCTTCAAAGCTAGGTTTGTTGTTAAAGGATTCATTCAGAAAGAAGGGATCGACTATGAGGAAACTTTTTCGCTGGTAGCCATGCTTAAGTCTATCCAAATTCTCTTATCCATTGTCGCACATTTCGATTACAAAATCTGGTAAATGAACGTTAAGACAGCTTTCCTTAACGGAAGTCTTGATGAGTGTATATATATGATACAACTAGACGAATTCATTACAAAGGGCCAAGAACACATGTTGTGTAAACTTAAGATATCCATTTATGTACTTAAGCAGGCATCGAGATCTTGGAACACTTGGTTTGATTAAGCTATAAAGTCTTATGATTTTGAACAAAGTTCGGATGAGTCCTGTGTGTACAAGAAGCGTAACGGAAGCCTGGTGATCTTCCTAATACTTTATGTAGACGATATCTTGCTCATCGGAAATGATATGGGGGTATTATATACGGTTAAAGTATGGTTATCTGGGCAGTTCGATATGAAAGACTTGGGAAAAGCTAGTCGCATTCTTGGGATCAAGCTTATGCGAGATCGAAAACAAAGGATGTTGGGTTTATCACAAGCAAAGTATATCACTGATATCCTAGCTCATTTTAGCAAGCATGATTCTAAGAAAGGGTTTTTCCCGTTCAGGTATGGAATCACTGTATCCAAGGATCATTGTCCTAAGACACTTGATGAGATAAAGAAGTTGAAGATGGTTCCTTATACTTTGGCAGTAGAAAGCCTCATGTATACTATGCTTTGCACTAGACCCGACATCTGCTTTGTTGTTGGTATTGTTAGCAGATATCAGTCTAATTCATGGCAAAAGTATTGGATTGCGGTAAAGAATATAATCAAGTACCTGAAAAGGACTAAGGATTATATGTTGATTTACCAGGTAGATAATTTTGTAACTTTGGGGTACATAGACTCAGATTTTCCGTCAGACATAGATCTTGCATCAGGAGACAACCTTGTAGATCCTTTACAAAAAGCATATTGGCTAAGACTTTTGATAGTCGTGTTAAGGGCATGGGAGACACATGTATGGCAGCATGGTTTTGAGTATAAGTGAGAGATTGTTAGGGTTGGTATACTGAAAACTATGTTTTTAGTATTTAATTTTATTTTTAATAAAATTAATTTTTTTATTTGATGAGAATCTTTATGAGCAATGTATATGTATTATTTTTTTAATGTTATGCATAGATGTCCGATATTCTGTATAGTATTTAATCTGGTGTGTAGAGTACGACTTGCATATAGAATATCAGATTTTAGGTTCTTGCAGAATATAAGTTTTATGTTCATAGTTTAGATAGAAATGGACATACCATCGGTACGACTATAGTATATAGTTTTAGTAGGCCTGTATTGGTTATGGGGAACAGATAATAGTATCGTCTATTGTTCCGACTCTCTGTGCTAATACATTTTGCGTCTATTGAATGGGGCATTTGGGATAATTAATTTTATATTGACTATATAAATTAAACCACACCCCAAGATTATTATGAATAGTGCTTATTCTCTTAATTCTGAAATAATTATTGATTTGTGTATATTTAATATTCATTATTTTGATTCATTAAAAAGTGCGATCTTATATGGGTTTATATTCCCGGTGAGTTGGATAGCGGTATTATTTATATAAAAAATATTAATTATTGACGGAATCCACGTCCCAAAAAATCGGGATTGACGATACCCTCATAAAGAAGCTTATAAGTTTTGGCCGGTCCAAACCCTTTAGGCAGATTTTATTATCCGGCGGTCAAATAAGTTAAGCGGAATGGCTTAAGAAATATCAAAATGCCGATTAAATTAAATTATCTGTAATTTAATTTAATTGGCGGGTATCAAGAATCTTAACGTGGAGAGAAATGATAAGCATTTAATAACAAGATCTCAATGCAATAAGGTCTTGAGATTATGGGTCAAAGTGCAATTATAGTTCTTTTGTGGTGTGAATTATAATTCTGTATTTTATAAAAATTGCAGAAATCGATGCGTCTTTTCATAATTGCAAAAACCGCTAGTAAGTATTTGTGTTCCACTAGAAGTCTTACTCATAGTTACTCTCTAGGTCCCTGCTGCGGCCTTATATATATGCGGGTAGGCTGAACAGTTTGAGATCATATCATTGATATATCATATTTTGTCTCTCAAGACTAAATATATCTGGGTTCTGCCGATAGGAGTTCTCAACAGTCCGTAGCACACACTACATTCGAGGATCGCATACGGGAATACGGTAGAGGATCTGATAAGAGCTTCAACTCATAATCAAATTGTAGTTGAAGAATAGATCGACAAAAAGTATTCTTCTAAATTAACTTTGGTTGCACAGGTTTTATTTTGATCGTTCTTTGCCAAAAGTTTTATCTGGAGCCCATTTCGGTGTTTGCCCATCCAGTTAATTTTTTACTGAAAATCATTTGCAAAAACTATGATCTTGGCAGTATTTCCTTCAACAAAATTAACTCCATAAGATCCCAAAACCTAAAGACAATCAAGACTTTAAAAAGATAACTCACAAGCCGCAAAACATTCCCTCTTTATTCAGATGGCTGGTAGACGACCTAACCATCAATGGCCAACAGATGGACCCGTAGACGAAAAAGCGCTAAGGTTAGCCCAGGTTTTACGTGAGCTTACCTCCATAATTAACCGTCCTTACATCCGAGATAGGGCATGGTTCTTATCAGGACTTAGAAAACAATGAGCACCTACGTTCAAGGGAGAAGCGGAACTGAGACTAGCCGAAGAATGGCTAAGAGTTGCCAAGAAGTTATTTAACTCCATGGGAGTACAGACCGAGGCCGATCGAGTAGCTCTAGCAGCACACCTATTAGGAGAGGCCGACTACTGGTGGTCTATGATTGACAACACCCAAGATGTAGCAACTCTGACTTGAAATCAGTTTAAAGAATTATTTTTGGAAAAGTACATCCTAGCTCCCTTTCGACAGGGACAAGTAAGAGAATTTCTAGAGCTAAAATAAGGATCTATGTTAGTAACCCAGTACGTCAACCATTTTGAAGAGTTGAACCGATTTGCCATGACCATCATACCAGATGAAGAATCAAGGGCACGAAAGATCAGGTGGGGCCTAGAACCCTCTATCCAAACTAGATTCATCTACTTACAGCTTTCGACTAACACTCAAGTAGTACAAGTAGTCCTATTGCCAGAGACAGATTTAGCTAACTCTATAAGGATTTGGAACCAGAAGAAAGGAAATACCAGCTCTGGAAGACCAGTAAAAAGCAACCGAGTGTTTGTTCCAAAGAAGCCATATCAACAAGAGAATGGACAAAAACGATCATGGGACTCCTCTACCAAATTTATAGTTTGCTTTAAATGTCACGAACCAGGACATAAGAGGTCTAAGTGCCCGCGCCTAGGACAAAGGACTCTGAACAACCACTCCCAACAGTGGAGGCAACCCTAGAACCAGCCACCAAAGTACCAGCAGCTAGTTCAGGTCACCCGATTAGCAACTAACCAACAAAATAAGGGAAGGCCATTGCTTAACAAAAACTAGAGGCCCCAGGGAGGACGCAACTTTGCTATGCAGGAGGAGGAAGTAGAACGCACTCAAGTTATGCAAAGTATGTCCACGCTGTTCAATATCTTAGAGAAAGTGTTGTTTGATTCTGGAGCATTCCATTCTCTCATATCATCGGCATGTATGCAATCTCTGCCCTTGGAACCCAAATTGTTAAGATCAGACTCTAAACGTTAATACACCTTTATGCCAGACGATCTGTGAATTAGGGATTTTAACAAATACGGCGTGATTCTCGGAATGGACTAGCTCTTTGGACATGTCACGCCCCAAACTCTAGGCCACGTGAAACACCCATAAACAACCAAACGCAACACCCAACCCGAGAGCATACTCTCAAAATAAACCATACATGCATTGTATATAAACGCCAAATGATAACATTACACGGCTCCAACGCCCGAAAAATATGTTATAGCATACATGTAAAAAGCTAACAAAAAGGAAGACTCCACACTTCTGCCTCTCCATCACCTCTTGATCAACCTGCGTGACCGGTACTTGAAGAAAATTAAAATCCCACACCGTGAGCCAAAGCTCAGCGGATTCTAAGTAACACATGCAATATAAGCTAAACATGCGAGGAAAACGAGGTGTAGTTTTCGACTCTCTTTCAAGCCATTAAAACCGTTTGAAACAGTTTTAGATCACGACTCACCAGAGCCAGAAAACAATTTTCACATGCAATGGGAAAGCGAGGATAAATTTTTTTTTCGACTCATTAGAGTCTTGAAAACGATTCCAGTATTACGACTCTCGCAGGCCGTTAATACAGTTTTTAAGAAAATTAGTCTATTCGTCCCTATATGCAGTACATGCAATCCATGAATCTTCTCGGACTTTCACCGAAGGACCACTGCCCCAACTAATGTATCTTCTCGGACTTTAACCGAAGGACTACCGCAGCCCCAATCGCACACACACCGGCTTTCGCAGCCTACCTCATACACCGACACACGTGCATCATCAACCAAGATTTACATCTACTAGATCACAGATTCATCTAATCCATTTCACACACATATGCAAACCTAAACTAGGATTTAAAGCATATAACCATGTATCAACACGACGTTCTACAAACCACGTCACATGCCTATAAAAATCTAGGTTTTAAAGCATAAACCATGTTACACATAACGATATCACCTTATGTAATTCAATTACATATTCCGTACATAAATAAATAGTTATAAATGCACATAACCATGTATAACAATACATCACAACCCCACCCACCAAAATAAATCGACATCGACTCACAGGGACAACCAAGTCTAACTCGAAGGCCAACACCAACCCCTCAAACCACGAGGTTACAAACACCACCTTTCTCCTCAAAAGGATCAAGAGCTCAAACGCACTCCATACCCAACCACGACGGACACAACCGTGCCACAACACCAAAAACCAACCACGCACGTTACACCCGAGGACGGTACTCAAACACACACTCGAGGCCATAACATGACCCCCGTAACCACCACACAACCAACCAAATCCCAAAAGGGATCCAAAGGTATTTGAATCGACTAATTTTCATAAATTAATCAACTGAATACCAAAGAACACAAATCGAAAACAAAAACCCAACCATCGAACCACCATCACACTGCCCAAGAGTTCAGTTGACTGACCCAATCCCCCAATCAACTGAACAAGACACTGGAAAACCACCAAAACGCCTCACGCACGGTTCAGTTGACCGAACCCCAAAACCATGATCCAGTCGACTGAACCTATGAGTTCAGTCGATCGAACTCACCTAGAAACTATTTTTCAAGCAACGAGTTTGGCCCTCCTAACCCCGAATCAAAGCCTCCAAGCTCTGATTCAACACCCTCAAACATCTACATGCTTAGGACTAACACCAAGGCCTCAAAGGAAATCCCCGACACCCGATTCCATCCACCGAAATCGATAAAAACCCAGTTTTTAACCCAAAAATTCTAATTTACAGAAAATCAGATCTACAACAATTCGACTGGTAAAAGACACCCGATTACCCATAGCACCCTTATAATACATACAAGTCTAGAATCCTATCTCGGTGAGTTTAAAACTCGACGTCTCGATCCACGTGTAAAATCGAGCCTTGCCGGAATCAAAATTTGACCGGATGGTTGCGTAGCCCACCGTGCCAATAACAAGGATCCACTCATGGATCGTTGAAAATTGAGCCTTGGGCCCCCGAGAACTTAGAGAGAAGGTAGAGAGAAAACGGGAAACTTACAGGAGATGTTTTGGAAAATATCTTTATAAAAATATCTAACTGCAGATATTTATAGTTCTCCAAAATATTTGTTTTTGAAATTTTTGAAATTCGCCCCACAACGGCCCACGGCCCTGGGAACTTACCCTGCATGCATATCTAAGCCTGATCATACATTAAAAGCAGTAAAAAAATGTTCAACAAAAACACATAACGCACGTCGAAAAACGTCGAAAAAGAAAACGGGTCGGGGTCTCACAACTTTACCCCCTTAAAGGAATTTTGCCCCCGAAATTCGACATAAGATCAAAAGAAACAACCACGTCGATCACAATAGACACAGGTACACAAGATGGCCAGCCAAACCATTCCTAGGATATAGTCAAATAAGGTCAAGCATACTAAACAATGGCCAACTATCTCACATACATGGGATCTACAACCCATCCCAACTTCATAACCTCACCAACCACTGCCTCAACACAGCACACCATCCACGGGATCCATAACCATCCCCAAACAGATGTAATGAAGAATCTGACCCGTAACTTGCATACTTAGAAAGTACCTTTGCTCGCTGAAGGCATATTAGGATCCTCCGGCATAACCGGTGTCCTGGAAGCTATAAGAGAATAAGCTCGGGGCATTCCCATCCTGTCCTGTCCACAAGTACTCGGCGCTGTCGGCTATCGCAGCGACTGAACTGACGTTCCCCTATCTGTCACTCGGGAAGTCTGAACTGCAGAAGGTCACTGTTGGTACTCAGATGAGCCTGGCACATACGAACCCACTGATGTGTCCTCCCTGCTCGGCGCACTGCCTCTTTAGGGACAATTCCTACGAATATGTCCGAATTATCCACACTCATAGAAAACTAACGATTCCCTCCCCTGCGGCTGCACTAGAGTCAAACTCTAGGATGGTCTCGGCTGTAAACAATTCGCCGCACGATGCCCCGACTGCCTGCATCAAAAATATGTCAACTCCTTCTGCTCTGGCCTTCCAGACGAAGCCACAGATGGTGATGGTGCTAAAAACTGCTGTGGTCCAGATGGATAAAAGCTAGGTCCAGAGGACTTCAGCCTCTTGTTGGGATGCCCAGCTGTTTGTGCCTCTGTACCGCCCTGTGATGTCCTGGTCTCCCTCAAAGCTCGAGTCTCAGCTAAAGCATTCTCAAGCATCGCTGCTGCCTCCACCAGCTCTCTAAACACATGAAATCCCATCACAACCACTCGCTCCTTGATCGCCGGCCTCAAACCCTGCTCAAACCTCATCGAAAGGAACTCATCTGTGCACTCCACCTCTGGTGCAAACCGAGACAAGCTCGTAAACTTGGCCTCATACTGCATAATATCCATGGCCCCCTGGGTAAGAGAATAGAACTCCTCCTTGCATAAGTCCCTCCTCGAAGCAGAGAAGTATCTCTCCAGAAAGACTTGGTGTAAAAGCTACCCATGTAACCTCCACTGTGTTCTTGGCATACCTCCACCACTGGTGAGCATCATCTCTCAGTTGGAAGGTGGCAAAAGAAACCCACAACTCATCCTCCATAATCTGCAATGTGTCTGGGATCCAAGTCGTCAACTCCAACCACTCTGTCACCATAAGAGGATCAGGATTTCCTGCAAAGGTTGGTGGATCCATGCGCCTGAACTCTCGCATCGCCACGGTAACCCCCACCTCTCTCGTCTCAAGCCCTCTCTCCCCCTCCCTAGCAGTCTCCCCTAGCAACTAGCAGCTGGATAGAACCAACCAACACACGCAATAGCTCCATCGCATCCATCGATCCTAGGGGAGCATTAGCATCCCCAACATCAGGGATAGGAACATCCCTTTGGCCAGCACGGCCACAGCCTCGACCACGGCCTCGTCCTCTCCTCGCCGACGTCGCGTCTATATGAAAAAGACAGAATATGAGATTTAGCACATAGCATAAACTGCATAAGCATGAAAACACATAAGCACATAGGTTTATGCTAAATAACTCCACATACCAAGGAGAACCAATAAGAATGACTCGTCAATCTAGATATGTGAGACCCTGACCCATTTTCTTTTTCGGCATTTTTTGATGCGTGTTATGTGTTTTTGTTGAGCATGTTTTTACTGCTTTTAATGTATAATCGGGCTTAGATATGCATGCGGGGTAGGTTCCCAAGGCCGTGGGCTGCTGTGGGGTAAATTGTAAAAATTTCAAAAAAAGATATTTTGGAGGACTATAAATATCTGGAGTTAGATATTTTCATAAAGATATTTTTCAAAACTTCTCCAGCAAGTTTTTTGTTTTCTCTCTGCCTTCTCTCTAAGTTCTTGGGGGCCTAGGGCTCGATTTTCAACGATCCAACAGTGGATCCTTATTATTGGCACGGTGGGCTACGCAACCATCCAGTCAGATTTTGATTTCGACGAGGCTCAATTTTGCACGTGGATTGAGACGTCAAGTTTTAAACTCGCTGAGGAGGATTTTAGACATGTATGTGTTATAAGGGTGTTATGGGTAATCGGGTGTCTTTTTACTGGTCGGATTGTTGTAGATCTAATTTTCTGTAAAGTTGGGTTTTTGGGTTAAAAATCGGGTTTTTGTCGATTTCGGTGGATGGAATCGGGTGTCGGGGGTTTCCTTTGAGGCCTTGGTGTTATGCCTAGGCGTGTAGATGTTTGAGGGTGTTGAATCAAAGCTTGGAGGCTTCGATTTGGGGTTTGGAGGGCCAAATCTGTTGCTTGAAAAATAGTTTTTAGGTGAGTTCGATCGACTGAACTCGTAGGTTCAGTCGACTGGATCATGGTTTTGGGGTTCGGTTGACTGAACTGTGCGTGAGGCGTTTTGGTGGTTTTCTAGTGTGTTTTTCAATCGACTGGGGGCTTGGGTCATTCGACTAAACTCCTGGGCTGTGTGATGGTGGTTCGATGGTTGGGTTTTTGTTTTCGATTGGTGTTCTTTGGTATTCAGTTGATTAATTTATGAAAATTAGTCGATTCAAATACCTTTGGATCCCTT
>JAUMHN010055432.1:0-27489 GCA_032360265.1 Heliamphora ciliata
CCTTTAGTGGAATAAGTTCTGGTTCGTGCGAGAAAGGATCTAACTCGGGGACAGAGTTAGGGATATCCAATTTTCTCGTACGGTTAGCCTAAGTTCTATACTTTCTCGTGATCCCTCACGTAGCCCATTATACACGCTTATTTTTCTTATTGGTTTCGATTATTATTTAATTTAATTTGAATGACGGTTTTGCCGCCTGGGACATTCAGGAATTAAATTAAATTGTTGAAGGACGATTTTAGAATTTGGCACACCTACGGATTACTCCCTAGGTGGCCGGCCCTAATAGGGAGAATATGGGTTTGTTTGATGTTAAGTTTATATTCCTTCTTATCCTTTTAGGAAAGTGTGGATATATATACTTAATATAATATATATTTTTATATTATAAAAGGAGGCTTCAAAACAAAAACCCTAAATTCTCCTAACCTAGCAGCCACTCTCTCTCTCCCTTTTGGCAATCCATATTTTTCCTTTTGGATATAAGTGTGAGAAGAGACCAAGGCAAGAATACACGAAGATCCGGATCGGTGCCCACTCGCTGGGATCGTCGCGTGCGTCGGGATATATGTGAGAAGATCGTTGGGTCATCTCGGATAATTGTTCAGCATGAAAGAAACTTGTTCAAGTTTCTTGAAGGTATATTTAATCATAAAATATTAGATTATTTTATCGTTTTTCATGAAAATCGCACAACGTAGTTTTTTACGGTCACAACGTCGTTCATCAAACTTTTTTCGCTACGCGGCTCTAACAAGGAAGGCCAAGAATTGATGAAAGAGATACATATAGGAGTCTACGGGAATCACATGAGTGGAAACATGTTAGCCAAGAAGATCCTACGACAAGGGTATTTTTGGATGACAATGGAGACGGATTGTATACAGTTTGTGTGAAGGTGCCATAAGTGTTAGATCTATGCGAACCTTATGCACGTTTCCCCATCCTAGCTGTATACCCTCACGTCCCCATGGCTATTTTCAGTATGGGGCATTGATGTGATTAGTAGGGTAACACCAAAGGCTTTAAATGGGCACGAGTTCATTTTGGTGGCCATCGATTATTTTATCAAGTGGGTGGAAGCTGCCTCCAACTCAGTATTGAAAGCTTCACATGTTGCCAAGTTTATCAAGCAGAATATCATTTGTTGAAACGGAGTTCCTCATGAGGTCATCTCATATAACGACTCGCATTTCTAGGGTGAGGTCTTGAACCTTTTTGAAAAATATCGAATAGTGGCCCACAAGTCGTCACAATACCGGCCACAAACCAACAGGGTAGTCGAGGCAGCAAACAAGAATGTTAAGGAGATTCTGTAAAAGATGATCAGCTTACATATAGAATGGCCGAAACACTTACCATTTGCGCTGTGGGGGTACAGGACATCAATAAGAGCTTTAAAAGGAACCGCGCCTTATTCTTTAGTGTATGGGATGGAAGCTGTGCTGCCCATTGAGGTGGAAATCCCTTCACTGAGAGTAGTGGCTGAAGCCAGTACTCTAGAGGAAAAATGGCAAAAGAATTAGATGGAAGAGCTACTCCTATTTGATGAAAGAAGGCTGCAGGCTCTATTTCACGTACAAGGATACCAAAGGAGGATAGCTCGTGTATTCAACAAGAAGGTCAAGACTCAAGACTTGAGAGAAGGTGACTTAGTTCTTAAGGAGATCAGCACTTCTGTATTTAACCCAAGGGACAAGTTCAATCCAAACTGGTCCGAGTTGTTTCTAGTCAAAATCATTATGATCGGTGGTGCGGTAATAATCATGGATTTAGATGGCAATATGTTATCCACTCTAATCAACTTGGACTAACTCAAGAAATATTACCCTTGAGAGAAAAATAAGTAAAATAAAAGCTCACCGAGTTAAAAATTGAAAAGGCGACTTAGATAAAAGTTAGAGTAGCCCACAAGGCCGAAAACCCGAAAGGGCGACCTTAGCAAAAGTTAGGGCACCATAAAAGGAGAGTGTTAATACCCAAGAGCAAATCGAGCTCGAACTATGTTAAGGCCTGATTCCACTTTCTTGAAATACGTAAGCAGCTTCTTTCAAGAAGTCTGGCCACTTTCTTCATTTTAGCCAGCTTTAAATCCAAGTAAAGATCAATACAAATTTGTCTTTAAGTTATGATTATAAAGTCATTCACATTGCAAAAATCAAAAAACTTGAGATAATTGTGAACCTTTTATAAAAGTGGAATACTTCATTTCAGTATCAATTACAAGGTTTAGAAAATAAGGCGGGCGCGCAAGTCTCAAACTCAAAAAAAATGAAAAAGAAAGCTTTGAAGTCTTAAAAGCAAAGCAGGTCCCTCAAATCTTCCTCCTCTTCGCTTCCTGTTTTCTTTCTTCTTTGTTTCGCTTCTCTTTGTCTCGGATCAGCAATGCCTTGTACACGTCGAGGAGCTCTGGGCACTATAGCTCTTGCATCTCCATCAGTGAACGAGATGGCCAATCCTCCTGATACCTCGCAAAAAATGGGGCCTGAAGTGAAGACGAGTATAAATGACCTCGAATGCTATGGAATATGATCTGACTGCGGCCAAACTATCTCATGATCATGTGTGGGTAATAGAAAGTGGATAGTCGCAAGCTAATCAACAGAATGCCAGGATGATCCATAGTGGTCAAGGTTATGGTGGAGATTCGCCACTAGGAACACTGCCAGGTAATGTCGACTCCCATCATAGAAGAGAGATACTGTCACCAAGCTGTCTCAGTGCTGCATATCAGATAACAGGGGTGATAGGTGAGAGCCGCAACACTATACCTCTCGGTAGCCAGTTTCTGCATGAGGTTTACTTTCTCTATCGGCCAGATCTAAAAAGGGTTAAGAGAAAAAAAATCGAGAGAAATCAGTAAAAAGAAAGATGTGCAGGAGAAAATAAAGTGAGAAAAAAGTGAGAAGTAAAAAGTGAGAAGAGAGATAAAATCGAGAGACATAAAGTAAAAAGGGGAAAAAAGTAGAGGGGGGTGCGTGCGAAGAAGCTAGCGCAAGAGCATTTCTACAAAAATGACCAACAAGGATTACGAGATGAACAAAGGATTGGCCCGAGCCTAAACTGGATGCAAGAGGCCGTGAGGAACATGATGATGAGCCATTGGCACTCGAGCCTGAACTAGATGAAGGGATAGAAAGGATGTAAACAGCCGTAAGAGATATGATGTGTCAAGATTCCCAAACTGTTTTTCACCCGTTTTTGGCCGAATGTATAGGAAAAGGTTATTTTTCATTCATGTTGGCCCTTTTGACCTAATTTCATGTTCCGTGGGATGTTGTGGTGTTCTTATAAGTGTCATGGGTTTGTGTTAGGCGTTAGTGTTTTGGTGGTTGGGTATTTATATGGTTATTTCAGGATATTCACGTGACCCGGAGTTTGGGGCGTGATAGCTTGGTATCAGAGCTCTAGGTTTGAATACCTATGAGTCGTGGGAAGAGGGCGTATCCCGTGTGAGGTTGAATGCGTGTGCTTGACTGCATGTATTTAGATGCTTCGATAACATGTATATGTGTTAGCATGTTAACATGCGGTTCATATGTGAATGGTGTGTATATGTGAGTATGTGGGTTGAACTGTGGGATTGATTAGTCTTGCCTTTGGGCATTTGGGTTAACAAACTTGGAAGCCAAGTTAGAAACGCATTTAGCTGACGTGATTTCTAACAGGGAATCTGAGTAGGTTATCCAGATTGACGCGTCATTCTTGTTGGTTCTCCTCGGTATGTGGGGTTGGCTTGGCATGAACTTATGTGGCTATGTGATAGCATGCTATGTGTTTAGCGTTTATGTTCATGCGATGTGTTGCATCTTATGCATTGTTTTGCTTTCTTATAGACGCGATGTCCACGCGGGGAGGACGAGGCCATGGTCGAGGCCGTGGCCGTTGTTCTAGCTGAAGGGACATTCTAGTCCTAGATATTGGGGATGCTAATGCACCCCAAGGAGCTGTTGACGGAGATTTGTTGCGTGAGATGGTCGGCTCCATTTGGCAGTTGGCTGAGGCCTCTATGGGGAGAGAGAGTGTACCCGAACCGAGGGTGACGGTCGCAATGCGTGAGTTCCGACGTCTGGACCCTCCTACCTTTTCTAGGGATCCTAATCCCACAATAGCCACTGAGTGGCTGGAGCTGGTTACTAGGATCCTGGATTCGCATCAAATTGAGGAAGATGATCTGAGGGTTATATGTGCTGCCTTCCAGCTAAGAGGGAGTGCTCATATGTGGTGGAAATTTTCCAAGACCACAGTGGCAGGCACTTAGGATGCATTCATGAAGGTATTTCTGGAGAAATATTTTCCAGCGACACTAAGGGATCGCTACAGAGAGGACTTCCTTTTTCTGACGCAGGGGACGATGATAGTGATTGAGTATGAGGCTGAGTTCACCAGCTTATCCCGATTTGCACAGGAGATTATGCCCACTGATGAGTTTCGCACAAAGAGGTTTGAGAGGGGTTTGAGGCCCGTTATCCAAGATAGAGTGGCGGCATTCCAGATACAGGTCTTTACAGATTGGTGCAGATGGCCTTGAAGGTGGAAGACACACTGAACGAGACGTGCAGGGACAGAGACAGTAGGGGCCAGCAGGACGATGGACGTGCACAGTCCCGGGAATGCAGTGAGAAGCGTTAACGGACTTCTGGTCCGAGTTCGTATCCAGTGGGGTTGTATCAGCCACAGCCTTCGGCATCCTCACCTCCCGTAGTCTCAACGGAAAGGCCAAAGCAGTATGAGTTCTGTTGCTTTCGATGCAGACAGCCGGGGCATCGTGTGTCACAGTGCCCACAGCCGAGGCAGTCCCAAGGTTCGGTATCCGTTCAGTTACAGGGGAGGGAGTCACAGATTTGTTATGGAAGTTGCCAGCCTGGACATATTCATAGAGATTGTCCCCAGAGAGCGGGTGCGCCGAGTACAGTGGGCACACTAAGTAGTTCGTTTGGGCAGGATTCACAGTAGTATCTAGCAGGACAGGTTTCCCGAGTAATGGCAGGTGGAGGTGCTTCAGTACAGTCGGTGCGGCAACCAACAAAGCCGGGTTATGGCGGAAAGGACAGAGTGGGATTGCCCCGAGCGTATTCTCCTATAGCTCCTGGTTCTTCAACGGCACCGGTCGTGCCGAATGATGCAGATCTGCCTTCAGCGAGCAGAGGTACTTTCTGAGTCTGCCGGTTCTGGGTCAAATTTATTATTGCATTTGTTTGGGGTTGGTTATGGAACCCGTGGACGGTGCGCTGTGTTGAGGCAGTGGTTGGCGAGGTTGTGAGGTTGGGGGAGTGTAGATCCCGTGTCTTTGAGATAGTTGACTATTGTCTAGGATGCCTGACCTTGTTTGACTATATCCTAGGAATGGTTTGGCTGACCATCTCGTGTGCCTGTGTCGGTTGTGATCGCCGGGTTGTTTCTTTGACCTCGAGTTCAATTTCGGGGGCGAAATTCCTTTAAGGGGGAAGAGTTGTGAGACCCTGACCCGTTTTCTTTTTTTGGCGTTTTTCGACGCGCGTTTAACGTTTTTTCTTTAGCATGTTTAAATGTTTTTAGATGCATGATCGGGCTTAGATGTGCATGCAGGTAGGTTCCCGAGGCCGTGGGGTGTTGCGGCGCGATTTTTGAAAATTTTCAAAAACAGATATTTTAGAGGCCTATAAATATCTGGAGTTAAATATTTTCAAAATTTAACTCCTAAGTTTCCTCATTTTTCTCTCTGCCTTCTCTCTAAGTTCTTTGGGGCTCGGAGCTCGATTTTCGACCATTCACCAGCGATCCTTGCTATTGGCACGGTGGGCTACGCGTTCATTCGGACAGAATTTTATTCTAACGAAACTCGTTTTGCACGTGGATCGAGATGTCGAGTTTTTAACTCACCGAGATAAGATTCTAGACCTGTATGTTTTATAAGCGTGCTACGTGTAATCGGGTGTATTTTTACCGGTCGGATTGCTGTAGATCTGATTTTCTGTAAAAGTTGGGTTTTTGAGCTACAACCGATTTTATGTCGATTTCGGTGGATGGAATCAGGTTTTGAGGATTCTTGTTCAGTAGTTCCTGAGGTTTGGGGTTTGTGTAATGCCCGTGGGTGTTTTATACTTGCGAATTGGTAAGTTTAATTGTGTTTTGAAGCATCAAAATGGGTGTTGGAGAGTTTGGGGGCTTAGAACACCAAGAACAGGGGAATGTGGGCTATTCTCGGGTAGAAGGGCGCTCAAGTGCCGAGCAGGCGCCTAGCGTGCGCTGCCCTCTGTTGGAGAGGCGCTCAAGCGCTTCGCGAGCGACTAGCGAGTGCCGGGTCTGCAAGGCTATTTTTTGGCCTTTTTCTTTTGATCATATCTCCCTCATTCGGACTCGGAGTTGGGTCATTCTTATACTCAAATTGAAGCCCCGGAAGTCTTCTTTCCAATGACACCTCTCTCACCTCAAAATTATTTTTATAGAAAAAGTTATGGCCAAAAGAGTGAAAGTGTGTCAAGATTCCTAAACTATTTTTCACCCGTTTTTGGCCGAATGTTTGGAAAAAGGTTATTTTTCATCCTTGTTGGCCCTTTTGACCTAATTTCATGTTCTGTGGGACGTTGTGGTGTTCTTATAAGCGTCATGGGTTTGTGTTGGGCGTTAGTGTTTTGGTGGTTGGGGTTTGGTTTTCGATTGGCGTCTTATGGTATTCAATTGATTAATTTATGGGAATTAGTCAATTCAAATACCTGTGGATTCCTTTCGGGGTTCAATTGGTAGTGTGGTGGCTTCGAGGGTCATGTTGTGGCCTCGGGTTGTTGCGTGTGTGGTGCTTGTGCATCGTCGGTTGTGGGACGTGTTTGGGTCCGTTATCCTTTTATGGATATGGTTTTGGTAAAAATCGTGTTGTGTTTGGTTTGAGGTGGGCCCTCGGTAGGTCGTCTTCTAGAAGCCTGTCTGTGGGGTCGGGCTTGAGGCATGTGATGTCGGGTTGGCTTATGTGGCTTCCTTATGTGGAATGTCGTGGGCATATGTGTTTCTTTGTATATAGAACTATGCTTAGCTTTATTCATATATGTTGTTGGATGGATAGATGTTTTATGTAATCATGATGTATCTAAACTCTAATTCATATATGCATGTGTTGCATAGGTCGCACGCGGTGTGTGGTTTATGTATGTTGCACGAGTTGCATATACGGATTATGTGGGTTAGTTGCATGGCATTTGATGTCGGTTAGTGCAATGTGAGTTGCGTGTGTTGCCTGTGACGTGATCATATGCATTTAATTCCTAATTGGGTTATGCGTAGGCATATGAACTGTTAGATGGGGCAGTGGTCCTTCGGTGAAAGCCCAGGAAGAAACGTAGATGGGGCAGTGGTCCTTCGGTATGGGGTAGTGGTCCTTCGGTGAAATCCCGAGAAGAAACGTAGATGGGGCAGTGGTCTTTCAGTGAAAGCCCAAGAAGACACGTGTGATAGATGGGACAGTGGTCCTTTGGTGAAAGCTCGAGAAGACACATGTGTTAGGTGGGGCAATGGTCCTTCGGTGAAAGCTCGAGAAGATCCTCGTGTTGTATAGGTTCACTACGGTACTTCGGGTTAATCCCGTAAACGTGGTTTGGAAGCTCTTCCATCGGTTGTGGAAATCCGTAAAAGAGCCAGTTGCTCCGTGAGTGGCTTCGTGTTGTGACTCCGTATAGAACTTGTAATTACCAAGCAGGCCTTGAGTAGTGGCTAGGGTAATGGGAAGGCATCTATAGTTGTTACCTCCGTGTGTGTGTATCTGAAGGACGGAACCGAGGTCCTGATGAGATATGTGTTGGGTGTGTTGCTCATAGTGGGTTGGGCGTAGTGCATAGACTGCATGAGTTATTTCCACTTGTATAGAACTGTGATCGGGCTTAAGAGTCGGTTTATATATATTCATGTGTTGCATATATATGACTGTTATTGTTGGGGGCTCGGGTGAGTTGTGTTTTCAACTGTTTTGGTGGCTCTGGTGAGTCATGATCTAAAATCGTTTTTCAACTGTTTTATGGCTTGAAAGAGAGTCAAAAATCATACCTCATTTTCCTAGCATGATTTGCTTATATTGCATGTGCTATTTAGTATCTACTGAGCTTTGGCTCATGGTGTGGGATAAAAAATATTTTCAGGTACCGGTCATAGAGGTTGATCTGGGGTTGCCGGTGGAGCGAAAGACTTGTAGCCTTTCTTTTGCTCGTTTTGAAATCATGTATGTTGTAACATGTTTTCCAGCGTTAGGACCGTGTAATGTAAGCCGTTTGGCGATTATATACAATGCATGTATGTTTTACTTGAGAGTGTATTCTCGGGTTGGGTGTTTATATGGTTGTTTTAGGATATTCACGTGACCCAGAGTTTAGGGCGTGACATGATGAATGGGTAAAAGGGAACCGACCGGGGAGCCAAGTGAGCGACCTCGGAAGCCATCAAAGTATATGACAAAATATGATCGTGCAAGAATTTTGGGTACAGATTAGCATGAACGCACCCGTAATAGTTGAGTTGGGGTGAAACTAACCCACTCGAGGGCATAGCAAAAAGCCCTCGACAAAGGCCCAAAGAGGAAATAAATTGATCGTTGAAGACTTGTCGAAGAGGCAAGTGGGAGGTGGTTAAATTGAAAATATGCTCCTTCGATGGAAAAACATGGGGTGAAACTTACCCACTTGAGATTGCAATGAAGGAGCTCCGACAGAGGAAGGTATCTTTCACGATTCGCCGTTACCTACTTGATGGAAGTTATGAGGACTGGGGAGTGGATGAATTGATCGTTGAAGACTCAAAAGTAAGTGAGAGGTGATTAATCCACGGGACAAGGGTAGTGTGTTTTCAGCCAACAGTGTATCTAAAAATACTATTGAGACAAATGAGAAAGAAAAGCTTTAAACTTGCCTGAAGAAGCAAGGGGCTGCTAGCAAAAGTAGTAGTCTCACCTTGATGAATACCATAGTAGTCTCAGCAAGGACCATTGGGACGAAGTCTTTCCCAGACCACATTTGACCCACAATGTTAACTAGTGAGCAGTTGACTCGTCCATCAAAAGGAATGAGAAGTTAACGAGCAAGGAGACAGAAACACAAAGCATAGCAGCACCGTAGTTGAAGACCGAGATCACTAAGGTCGCCAGTGGGATGGAATCTGTCTATCATCCATGGAACATCGAGGTAGTCATTGGATATCAAGAGGGAAGACTCCATCTTCGATAAGCCACAAAGTTGTATTATTTGTTTCCAATTAGAGAGAAAGAAAGTTGACACAACTACAGATTTCCTCGGGGTCAGATCTAGAATGGAGGCGAACTCCTCTATAGTAGGGCATAGTTCCTCAAGGCCAAAGAAAAAGACATGAGATTGTGGGTCCCACAGTTGTGTAGCAGCCCGTAGCAGTGGTTTATTTATCTTGACAATCATTAGGGAGAATAAAGAGTTAATGCCAAACGACACGAAGTTGAGATGCTCGATGTGAGAAAACTCATTTATCCATACAGAAAGGGGACCATGAAAAGATGTCATTGTGATGACAGTGACAAAAAAGTGGGGGACCACAATCCATACTTATTGGGCATGAAGAGACTAAACACCAAAAGATTCTGAGAAGTACAATGAATGTGGCGACAGCCACCTCTGAGTATAGGACCGCAATGTTCAAAAGTACACAGTACAAGGCCACCATCTTCCAAACCTGGCGATCGTTACTTGGCTTTTGTACTTTATGGTGACCGCTGTCTTCAAACTTGGTGACCGCGACTTTCAAAGATGGCGGGCACTCTATTTTGTCCCCCCATTTTGCAGTTTTTATATTCTGTGACCTTTGTTATGATAAACTGTAACGACCCGGTACAGATCCTAGTTGTAACAACCCGGTTGATAACGACCCGTGTAAAGACTCAACCCAAACCCTAAGTGTTAGTGACGGATAGTCCACAAGATCATAGAACACAGAAGAAGTTTTGAAGCCTATCTTGAATCGAAAATCCTAAGTTCGACCCGAAAACCCGAACAAGGTCCAAAACTCAGGCAACAAAACCTTAGCACCCGGAGAGTCTCCTAACATTCTAAATGAAGTAAATATCATGAAATAATGAATTAAATATCAAAAATCCTCATAAATAGGGTAAAATGACCATTTTGTCCCTGGTACAGTAAAAAGTCAAAAAAATCTAAATTTTGACATATGGATATCCTAAATCAAGAATTTAAGTAAAATTAAGTAGAAAAGAACAAAATAACATAAAAAAATGCTAAAAATACCCCTTAGTGGCCAACCACCTTGGGAAGTGTGCCAAAAAGTGACTTTTTATTTTCTTTTTAACTTAAAATGATGAGAAAGGTTTTAAATTAAGCATTATGATGATCCAGTACTTGTTGAACAAGTAATATACATAATAAAATAGTGTTATAGGTCAACAAAAGTAAATAAATTATTATTCAAGTTTATACACAACAAAATAAGTTAAAAAGTCATATATTACCAAAATAGCTTAATTTGACTTAAATGACTACATCTATTTAATCAATTACTATGGAAACTATAATAATATATGAAAATATTATATTTTTCATAAACATACTAAAATAATAAGTCTCAATAGAAAAAGACACCAAAAAGATATATGAAATTAACTTTTAATACATTTTCTTGCATAAAGGGGCATGAAAACCAAGAAAAATCCCTTGATTGATGGGGGATCAGATTTTTGTCCCCCCAAAATAACCCTAGCTGTATTTTGGCTTCCCCTAATCTGATTTTGTTCCCTCAAAACCATCACCATGTCAACTCATATCAACTCAACCCATGTGAAGTGGAAGAGAAAAAGGAGAAGAAAGTACCTTAATTAATTTTGTGTTCTCTCCTTGTCCTCTAGCCATTGCCTATATAAAACAAGCCAAACACCCTCTTCTTCCCTTCATATTTTCGTGCAAGAGAAGGAGAGAAACCAGACCTCTTGCCCTTGAGTGTTTATGAGAGTTTGAGGGAGAAAAAGGAAGAAAGGAAGGAGAAATTAAGGAGAAGAGTTTTTCTAAAGCTAAGTCCTTCCATGCCACCGTCCATTGAGCCCTCAAACAAGTAAGTAAAACTTATAAATCTTGTGTCTAATATCCCTCAAAATATCCCCCAATACATCCCTTTAAACACTCTAAAAATCGAGAACCGAAATCAAACCGAAAAGGCGTCGTAGTTTGAAATTAGGGGATGTTATGTTTATGAATTATATGAGATGTTGTTGTGTATTGTTATCTTTGAGTTTGATGACTTATAAGTGTTCTAGGACCTTGATATTAAATTCTAAAACACAAGCAAGCAAAGAAATGGAACAACAACTTCGCATGACATAAATAGAAGACTTGAACCCTAAGAGGCTTAATTTTTGAGAACTTTGATGTTTCTGCCCTGAGATTTGAAACACCATAACTTAATGTAAAAAATTGAAATAAGCATGTTCTTTATTTCCAGATTTATATTTTTGTATTATCTTTTATCCAAAGTTGGTTTCAACTGTTTGCATTAGTAGAATTCAAGATATTGCAATTTTACCAAAGTGTGTCATTTTCCGACCAGTCAATACCACCGACTTGGAAACCATATTTTAAAATGAGATCCAAACTTCGGTCAAAACATGAAAATTTTTGATAACATGTATATATATCTACCCAAAACAAATGAGAACAAAATATTGAGCCTTGATAGGTGAAAACCCCTGTGAAAGTCTCTGTTGAGTTTCAGCCCCTAATGAACATTCTGTTACATATTTTTATATAGCTCAAAACCCCTATTTGTAGTGACCTATTTCAAAAGTGTTCTACATGAACATTGTAGTTAATATATTGAAGTACTTTATTCCCAAAAATCAGACCTTAAAGCATCGGGATAATGCCCTAAAACCATTTCAAACCCTCTGTCCAAAACTGGTTCTGCTGAGTTTTAGCGGCTGACAGAACCTACTTTTTAAAATTGCCAAAAAGTCTAACTTGTTCCAAATAACTACCCTTATCTCTAAAAATGAAACTTGTAGGAGACTTGTTGAAAGAGAACATAACAAAAACGGGCTCATTTGGACTTGATATGATACCCCAAAACCGAGACCAATAGAAGCATGATTTTGGTAAAATCTTAAGAAAAGTGCTGAACCGTTTTTGCTTAAGATGTTTTGTTCACCCATTTTTCTTAGGTTTTGGCCTTAGTGATAAATATAAGAGTTGTAGAAAATATTTTTGTCTAAATGGTGTATAAAAATAATAGCTTGATTTTAAGTCTAGATACCCCAAAACTTTGTCGGCTCTTTTAATTTAATACTTGATTTTTTGCCTTAAAAGTTGTTAAGTGTGAATTGAGTATCCTTTACTATAAGACCTGAGTTTTTAGATGATGTTTGATTGAATTAGTTGATTAATGTTTCTAAGTGAATGTATGCTGATTTTGAATTCATGCCATCATGTTGAATCATATCTTGAGAATTGTAGCTTGTACTTCACATACCTGTACTTTATGAATTGCGAGTTGTATCATGAACTTTGCCATGCAAGTTGATGTTATGCTATAGATAGTGGTACTTAAGATCCATATTTCACATCATGGGCCTTGTCACTTGCATCTTGGCATATTGGAGTCCATTTGTGTAAACCGTTATGGGGGTGTTAATGTGAGACCTTGACCCGTTTTCTTTTTCGGTGTTTTCGGACGCGCGTTACGTGTTTTCATTCGAGCATGTTTTTACTGCTTTTGATGCATGATCGAGCTTAGATATGCAGGCAGGGTAGGTTCCCGGAGCCGTGGGACGTTGTGGCGCAATTTTTGAAAATTTTAAAAAAAAGATATTTAGGAGACCTATAAATATCTGGAGTTAGATATTTTCAAACGATATTTTTCAAAACTTAACTCCTTAGTTTCTCGTTTTCTCTCTACCTTCTATCTAAGTTCTTGGGGGCCTGGGGCTCGATTTTCAACGATCCAACTACGGATCCTTGCTTTTGGAGTCGTGGGTTACGCAACCATCCGGTCAGATTTTGATTTCAACGAAACTCAATTTTGCACGTGGATCGAGACATTGAGTTTTTAACTCACCGAGGTAAGATTCTAGACCTGTATGTTTTACAATGGTGCTATGGGTAATCGAGTGTCTCTTTTACCGGTTAGTTTGTTATAGATCTGAGTTTTTGTTTAGTTGGGTTTTTGGGTTTAAAATATGCTTTTCTGCAATTTTGGTGGATGAAATCGGGTGTCTAAGGTTTCTTTTGAGGTCTCGGTGTTAAGCCTAGGCGTGTTGATGTTTGTGGGTGTTAAACCGGTGTTTGAAAGCTTCGATTCAGGGGTTTGGAGGTTGAACCCGTAGCTCAGAATCAGTTTTTGGGCGGGTTCAGTCGACTGGATCGTGGTTCTTGGGGTTCAGTCGACTGAACTCATGGGGTCAGTCGACTGAACCTTTTGTTTTGGCGTTTTGGCTTTTCCAGTGTGTTTTTCAGTCAACTGGGGGTTGGGTCCAGTCGACTGAAGTTGTGGGCTGGTGGTTTGTGGTTTTGGGTTGGTTCCTTGGTTTTCGATTGGTGTCCTATGGTATTCAATCGATTAATTTATGGGAATTACTTGATTTAAATACCTATGGATTCCTTTTGGGGTTCGGATAGTTGTGTCGTGATTTTGGGGTTCGTGTGATGGCCTCGTGTGTTCGTCTCGATACCATACTAGGGGATGATGAGTTGGTGAGATGTGGGTGTTTGTTATGTGTGAGTGCTTAGGCTCGTGGTTCCTTTCGGAAAAGAGTCTTGGGTTGTGAACAGTGAGGCTTTTGGGTTTTTAGTTGGTCTTCGGGCAAGGCTCGGTTGTTATATGTGGCTATGTGCTTTTATAATGGGCTTATGCATGTTATAACTATAGTTTATTCATGCATGAATTATGTGTAATGTGAGTTACATGGCTTTCGATGGCATTATGTGTGATGTGGTTTATGCTTTAAGATCCTGAGTTATTAAGGCATGGATATGGACTCTGAGGAACGAATGCATGTAGTGCATGTTGTATGGGTGCAGGTTTATGTGAGTCGCGTGTGTAACATGTGACATGGTTTGTGATACGTAGTGATAGTACGTGGCTTTATACATTTATATTCTCATTAGGTTATGCATAGGTGTATGGAATGAGATAGATGGTTATGTTAGCTCTGGCTAACAGTGATTATGTTTGGGTTACGACCCTTCGGTTAAAATCCGAGAAGATTTCGACAGGGTCACGACCATTCGGTTAAATCCCGTAAAGAAGCGTTTGATAGGGCTACGGTCCCTCGGTGCAAGTCCATAAAGAGGTATTCATTAGGGCGACGGTCCCTTGGTTAAAGTCTGTAAAGATGCATTGACGTGGGCTACGGTCCATCTATGAATGTCCGAGAAGATATATGGATTGCATGAATTGTATTATGGGACAGATAGACCAGTTTTCAAATTATTTTTAAGAGTCGTGTGTATTGCGATCTAAAACCCCCTTTTTAACTATTTTCGAGGCTCCTGTGAGTAAGTTAAAACATGGTTTATATCCTCGCTTTCCCTTGCATGTGAAACTGTTTTAAAGGCTTGAAAGAGAGTCTAAAACTGCACTTCGATTTCCTTGCATGTTTTGTTTATATTGCATGCTTGTCTAGTTTCTGCTGAGCCTCGGCTCACGGTGTGGGATAAAATATTTTCAGGTACCGATCACGCGCGTTGATAAAATATTTTCCTTGCATCTTCCTTTTTGTTCTTTCTGCTATATGAATGTTGTAACATGTTTTCCGACGTTGGGGCCGTATAATGTAAGCCGTTTGGCATTTATATACAATGCATGTGTGGTATATTTTGAGAGTGTATTCTCGGGCTGAGTGTTGTAATTGTTTGTTTGTGGGTGCTTCACGTGACCCAGAGTTTGGGGCGTGACAACTTGGTAATAGAGCTCTAGGTTCGAATACCTATGAGCCGTGGGAAAAGGTTGCATCACCGTGTGAGGTTGATTGCGAGTGCTTGATTGTATGTGTTTAGATGTTTTGATAACATGGACGTGATAGCATGCGGGTCATATGTGAACGATGTGTATATGTGAGCATGGTGGTTGAACTGTGGGATTGATTTGTCCTGCCTTTGGGCGTTTGGATTAACAAACTTGGGAGCCAAGTTAGAAACGCGTTTAGCTGACGTGATTTCTAGCAGGGAATCTGAGTAGGTTATCAAGATTGACGAGTCATTCTTGTTGATTCTCCTCGGTATGTGAGATTATTTAGCATAAACTTATGTGCTTATTTGTCAGCATGCTTATGTAGTTAAGCATTTTCGTTCATGCTATGTGCTGCATCTCACGTTCTATCTTTTTTCATATAAACGTGATGTCTGCGAGACGAGGGTGAGGCCGTGGCAGTGCTGTTGGCCAAGGGGATGTTCCTATCCCTAATGTTGGGGATGCAAATTCTCCCCAAGGACCTGTTGACATGGTAGAGTTGGTGCGAGTACTGGTGGGTTCCATCGGCCAGTTGGTTGAGACCGTTAGAGGAGAGGCTGTTAGGGAAAGGGTGCCTGAGGCGAGAGCTACTTTGGCGATGCGGGAGTTTAATCGCATGGATCTGCCTACCTTTGCCAGAGATCCTGATCCTATTGTGGCAACGGAGTGACTGGAGTTGGTGACACAGATCCTTGACACACTGTAGACTGTGGAGGAAGAGTTGCTGGTTTCTTTTGCCACCTTTCAGCGGAGGGGTGCTACTCACGCTTGGTGGAAATATGCCAGGACTATTGCAGGAGTTACTTAGGCAGCTTTTGCAGGAGTGTTTCTGGAGAAATACTTCCCAGCTTCGAGGAGAGATCTGTATAGAGAGGAGTTCTACACTCTTACCTAGGGATAATGGACGTCATGCAGTATGAGTCCAGGTTCACGTTCTTGTCCTGGTTTGCACCTGAGTTGGTAAGCACGGACGAGCTACGTTCTATGAGGTTTGAGCGGGGTTTGAGACCGGCGATCAGAGAGCGTGTGGTTACGCTAGGACTTCGGGTGTTCACAGAGTTGGTAGAGGCAGCAGCGAGGGTGGAGAACACCATGATTGAGATTCAGGCTTCCAGGGAGGCCAGGACACCATAGAGTGGGACGGCGGCGCAGACAGGTGGGCGTTCCAGTAAGAGGCAGAGGTCTTCTGGCACTTGTTTTCACCCGTCTGGGTTACCATAGCAATTTTCAGCACCAACACCATCAGTGGTTTCATCCAGGAGGCTAAAGCAGAGGGAGTTGATTTGCTATCAGTGCAGGCAGCCGGGGCATCGTGTGTAAGAGTGCCCACAGCCGAGGTAGTCCTAGGGTTCATGGAGTCAGTCACAGGGGAGGGAAAATATTTGCTATGGATGTGGCCAGCGCAGACATATTCGCAGGAACTGTCCCCAGAGGGAGAGTACGCTGAGTACAGTGGGCACACCAGAGGGTTCGTTTGTGTGGGACCGACAGCAGCACCCAGCAGTTCAGACATCCCGAGCGATGACAGGTGGGGGTGCTTCAGTTCAGTCGGTGCGACAGCCGACAGCGTCGAGTCCTGGTGGATAGGACAGAGTGGGGTTGCCCCGAGTGTATTCTCTTACAGCTCGCGATTCTTCGAGGGTACCAGTCATGCCGAAGGATGCTGATGTGCCTTCAACGAGCAGAGGTACTTTCTAAGTATGTAGGTCTTGGGACAGTTTCTTCATTGTAACTGTTTGGGAGTTGATGACGGTTTCCGTGGATGGTGTGCTGCGTGGAGGCAGTAGTTGGTGTGGTTGTGAGGTTAGGGTGAGTTGTAGATCCTATGTCCTTGAGATAGTTGGCCATTGTTTAGGATGCCTAACCTTGTTTGGCTATATCCTAGGAATGGTTTGTCTAACCATCTCGTGTACTTGTGTTGCTTGTGATCACCAGGTTGCTTCTGTTGACCTTGAGTTGAATTTCGGGGGCGAAATTCCTTTAAGGGGGGTAGAATTGTGAGACTCTGACCGATTTTCTTTTTCGGCATTTTTGGACGCGCGTTATGTGCCTTCATTCGAGTATTTTTTTGCTGCGTATGATGCATGATCGGGTTTAGATATGCATACGGGGTAGGTCCTTGAGGCAGTAGGCCGTTGTGGCGCGATTTTTGAAAAGTTTCAAAAAAAAATATTTTGGAGACCTATAAATATCTGGAGTTAGATATTTTCAAACGAAAATTTTCAAAACTTAACTCCTAAGTTTCTCGTTTTCTCTCTACCTTCTCTCTAAGTTCTCGGGGGCCCGGGGATCAATTTTTAACGATCCAACAGCGGATCCTTGCTTTTAGCGTTGTGGGAAACGCAACCATCTGGTCAGATTTTGATTCTAGCAAAGATCGATTTTGCACGTGGATCGAGACGTTATGTTTTTAACTCACTGAGGTAGGACTCTAGACCTGTATGTTTTATAAGGGTGCTATGGGTAATTGGGTATCTCTTTTACCGGTTAGTTTGTTGTAGATCTGAGTTTTTGTTCAGTTGGATTTTTGGGTTTAAAACCTGCTTTTCGGCGATTTCAGTGGATGGAATCGAGTGTCGGAGGTTTCTTTTGAGGTCTCGATGTTAAACCTAGGCGTGTGGCTATTTGTGGGTGTTAAATCAGTGTTTGGAAGCTTCGATTCGGGGGTTTGGAGGTTGAACCCGTAGCTCGAAATCAGTTTCTGGGTGGGTACAGTCGATTGAACTCAAAGGTTCAGTCGATTGGATCATAGTTCTTGGGGTTCAGTCGACTGAACTCATGGGGTCAGTCGACTGAACCGTGTGTTTGGGCGTTTTGGCATTTCTAGTGTGTTTTTCAGTCGACTGGGGGTTGGGTTCGGTCGATTGAAGTTGTGGGCTGGTGGTTTGTGGTTTTGGGTTGGTTTTTTGGTCTCCGATTTGTGTCCTATGGTATTCAATCGATTAATTTTTGGGAATTACATGAATTAAATACCTGTGGATTCCTTTTGGGGTTCGATTAGTTATGTCGTGGTTTCGGGGTTTGTGTGATGGCCTCTTGTGTTTGTCTCGATACCATCCTCGGGGATGATAAGTTGGTGAGATGTGGGTGTTGATTATGTGTGAGTGCTTAGACTCGTGGTTCCTTTCAGGAAAGAGTCTTGGGTTGTGAACAGTAAGGCTTTTGGGTTTTTAGTTGGTCTTCGGGCAAGGCTCGGTTGTTATATGTGGCTATGTGCTTTTATAACGGGCTTATGCATGTTATAACTGTAGTTTATTCATGCATGGATTATGTGTAATGTGAGTTACATGGCTTTCGATGGCAATATGTGTAATGTGGTTTATGCTTTAAGACCCTGAGTTTTAAAGGCATGGATGTGGACTTTGAGGAACAAATTCATGTAGTGCATGTTGCATAGGTGCTGGTTTATGTGAGTTGCATGTGTAGCATGTGGCATGGTTTATGATATGTAGTGATAATACGTGGTTTTATGCATTCAAATTCTCAATAGGTTATGCATAGGTGTATGGAATGAGATAGATGGTTATGTTATCTCTGGCTAACGGTGATTACATTTGGGTTAAAGTCTGAGAAGATTTCGACAGGGTTACGACCCTTTAGTTAAAGCCAGTAAAGAAGCGTTTGATAGGCTACGGTCCCTCGGTGCAAGTCCGTAAAGAGGTATTCGTTAGAGCTACGGTCCCTCAGTGAAAGTCCGTAAAGATGCATTGACGGGGGCTACGGTCCATCGGTGAAAGTCCGAGAAGATACATGGATTGCATGAATTGCATTATGAGATTGATAGACCAGTTTTCAAATTGTTTTTAAGAGTCGTGTGTATCGCGGTCTAAAAACCCGTTTTAACTATTTTCAAGGCACCTGTGAGTGAATCAAAACATGGTTTGTATCCTTACTTTCCCTTGCATGTGAAACTGTTTTAAAGGCTTGAAAGAGAGTCTAAAACTGCACTTCAATTACCTTGCATGTTTTGTATATATTGCATGCTTGTCTAGTTTCTGCTGAGCCTTGGCTCACGGTGTGGGATAAAATATTTTCAGGTACCGATCACGCGCGCTGATTCAGGGTTGCTGGCTGGGAGCGAAAGAGTTATAATCTTCCTTTTTGTTCTTTCTGTTATATGTATGTTGTAATATTTTTTTTGGCATTGGTGCCGTATAATGTAAGCCGTTTGGCGTTTATATACAATGCATGTATGGTTTATTTTGAGAGTGTATTCTCGGGTTGGGTGTTGTAGTTATTTGTTTGTGGGTGCTTCACATGACCTGGAGTTTGGGGCGTGGCAACTTGGTATTAGAGCTCTGGGTTCGAATACCTATGAGCCGTGGGAAGAGGTTGCTTCACCGTGTGAGGTTGATTGCGTATGCTTGATTGCATGTCTTTAGATGTTTTGATAACATGGACGTGATAGCATGCGGGTCATATGTGAACGATGTGTATATGTGAGCATGGGGGTTGAACTGCGGGATTTATTAGTCTTGCCTTTCGGCGTTTGGATTAACAAACTTGGGAGCCAAGTTAGAAACGCGTTTAGTTGACGTGATTTCTAGCCGGGAATCTGAGTAGGTTATCCAGATTGACGAGTCATTCTTGTTGGTTTTCCTCGGTATGTGGGATTATTTAGAATGAACTTATGTGCTTATGTGTCTGCATGCTTATGTAGTTAAGCATTTTCGTTCACGCTATGCGCTGCATCTCACATTCTATCTTTTTCATATAGACGCAATGTCTGCGAGACGAGGGTGAGGCCGTGGTCGAGGCCGTGGCCGTGCTGTTGGCCAAGGGGATGTTCCTAACCCTGATACTTGGGATGCAAATGCTCCCCAAGGACCTGTTGACATGGTAGAGTTGGTGCGAGCGCTGGTGGGTTCCATCTGCCAGTTAGTTGAGACCGTCAGAGGTGAGGTTGTTAGGGAAAGGGTGCCTGAGGTGAGAGCTACTGTGGCGATGCGGGAGTTTAGGCGCATGGATCTGCCTTCCTTTGCCAGAGATCCTGGTCCTATTGTGGCAACGGAGTGGCTGGAGTTGGTGACACGGATCCTTGACACACTACAGATTGTGGAGGAAGAGTTACGGGTTTCTTTTGCCACCTTTCAGCTGAGAGGTGCTGCTCACGCTTGGTGAAAATATGTCAGGACTATTGCAGGAGTTACTTGGGTAGCTTTTACAGGAGTATTTTTGGAGAAATACTTCCCAGCTTCGAGGATAGATTTGTATAGGGAGGAGTTCTATACTCTTACCTAGGGGGCACTGGACGTCATGCAGTATGAGTCCAGGTTCACGTGCTTGTCCTGGTTTGCACCTGAGTTGGTGAGCACAGACGAGCTACGTTCTATGAGGTTTGAGCGGGGTTTGAGACCGGCGATTATAGAGCGTGTAGTTGCGCTAGGACTTCGGGTGTTCACAGAGCTGGTAGTGGCAGCAGCGCGGGTGGAGAACACCATGATTGAGACTCGGGCTTCCATGGAAACCAGGACACCATTGAGTGGGACGGAGGTGCAGACAGGTGGGCATTCCAGTAAGAGGTAGAGGTCTTCTGGCACTAGTTTTCACCCGTCTGGGTTTCCACAACAGTTTTCAGCACCAACACCATCAGTGGCTTCATCTGGGAGGCCAAAGCAGAGGGAGTTGATTTGCTATCAGTGTAGGCAGCTGGGGCATCGTGTGTTAGAGTTCCCACAGCCGAGGCAGTCCTAGGGTTCATGGAGTCAGTCACAGGGGAGGGAACATATTTGCTATGGATGTGGCCAGCATAGACATATTCGCAGGAACTGTCCCCAGGGGGAGAGTACGCCGAGTACTGTGGGCACACCAGAGGGTTCGTTTGTGCGGGACCGACAACAGAACCCAACAGTTTAGACATCCCGAGCGAGACAGGTGGGTGTGCTTCAGTTCAGTCGGTGCGACAGCCGACAGCGCGGAGTCATGGTGGATAGGACAGAGTGGGGTTACCCTGAGTGTATTCTCTTGCAGCTCGCGGTTCTTCGAGGGCACCGGTCATGCCGAAGGATGCTGATATGCCTTCAACGAGCAGAGGTACTTTCTAAGTATGCAGGTCTTGGGCTAGTTTCTTCATTGTATCTGTTTGGGAGTTGATGATGGTTTTCGTGGATGGTGTGCTGCGTCGAGGCAGTAGTTTGTGAGGTTGTGAGGTTGAGGTGAGTTGTTGATCCCATGTCCTTGAGTTAGTTGGCCATTGTTTAGGATCCCTAACCTTGTTTGGCTATATCCTAGGAATGGTTTGTCTAACCATCTCGTGTACCTGTGTTGCTTGTGATCACCGGGTTGCTTCTGTTGACCTTGAGTTGAATTTCGAGGGCAAAATTCCTTTAAGAGGGGTAGAGTTGTGAGACTCTGACCCATTTTTTTTTTCGGCGTTTTCGGATGCGCGTTATGTGTTTTCATTCGAGCATGTTTTTGCTGCTTTTGATACATGATCGGGCTTAGATACACATACGGGGTAGGTTCCCAGGGCCATGGGCCGTTGTGGCGCAATTTTTGAAAATTTTCAAAAAAAGATATTTTGGAGACTTATAAATATCTGGAGTTAGATATTTTCAAACGAAATTTTTCAAAACATAACTCTTTAGTTTCCCGTTTTCTCTCTACCTTCTATCTAAGTTCTCGGGGGGCCCAGAGCTCGATTTTTAACGATCCAACAGTGGATCCTTGCTTTTGGCGTCGTGGGAAACGCAACCATCTGGTCAGATTTTGATTCTAGCAAAGATCGGTTTTTGCACGTCGATCTAGGCGTTGAGTTTTCAACTTACCGAGGTAGGATTCTAGAACTGTATGTTTTATAAGGGTGCTATGGGTAATCGGGTGTCTCTTTTACCGGTTAATTTGTTGTAGATATGAGTTTTTGTTCAGTTGGATTTTTGGGTTTAAAACCTGCTTTTCGGCGATTTCAGTGGATGGAATCGAGTGTCGGAGGTTTCTTTTGAGGTCTCGATGTTAAACCGGTGTTTGGAAGCTTCGATTCAGGGGTTTAGAGGTTGAACCCGTAGCTCGAAATCAGTTTCTGGGTGGGTTCAGTCGACTGAACTCTTAGGTTCAGTCGATTGGATCATAGTTCTTGGGTTTCGTCAACTAAACTCATGGGGTCAGTCGACTAAACCGTGTGTTTGGTCGCTTTGGCTTTTCCAGTGTGATTTTCAGTCGACTGGGGGTTGGGTCCAGTCGACTGAAGTTGTGGGCTGGTGGTTTGTGATTTTGGGTTGATTTTTCGGTTTCCAATTGGTGTCCTATGGTATTCAATCGATTAATTTGTGAGAATTACTTGATTTAAATACCTATGGAATCCTTTTGGGGTTCGGTTAGTTGTGTCGTGGTTTCGGGGTTCGTGTGATGGCCTCGTGTGTTCGTCTTGATACCATCCTCAGGGATGATGAGTTGGTGAGATGTGGGTGTTTGTTATGTGTGAGTTCTTAGGCCCGTGGTTCCTTTCGGGAAAGTGTCTTGGGTTGTGAACAGTGAGACTTTTTGGTTTTTAGTTGGTCTTCGGGCAAGACTCGGTTGTTATATGTGGCTATGTGCTTTTATAACGGGCTTATGCATGTTATAACTGTAGTTTATTCATGTATGGATTATGAGTATTGTGAGTTACATGGCTTTCGATGGCATTATGTGTAATGTGATTTATGCTTTAAGACCCTGAGTTTTGAAGGCATAGATGTGGACTTTGAGGAACAAATTCATGTAGTGCATGTTGCATGGGTGCTGGTTTATGTGAGTTGCGTGTGTAGCATGTGGCTTGGTTTATGATACGTAGTGATAGTACGTGGTTTTATACATTCAAATTCTCATTAGGTTATGCATAGGTGTATGGAATGAGATAGATGGCTATGTTAGCTCTGGCTAACGGTGATTACGTTAGGGTTACGACCCTTCGATTGAAGTTCGAGAAGATTTAGACAGGGTTACGTCCCTTCGGTTAAAGCCCGTAAAGAAGCGTTTGATAGGGCTACGGTCCCTCGGTGCAAGTCCATAAAGAGGTATTCGTTAGTGCAACGGTCCCTCGGTTAAAGTCCGTAAAGATGCATTGACGGGGGCTACGGTCCACTTGTAAAAGTCCGAGAAGATATATGGATTGCATGAATTGCATTATGAGATGGATAGACCAGTTTTTAAATTATTTTTAAGAGCCGTGTGTATCGCGATCTAAAAACTCTTTTTAACTATTTTTAAGGCTCCTGTGAGTGAGTCAAAACATGGTTTTCATCCTCGCTTTCCCTTGCATGTGAAACTGTTTTAAAGGCTTGAAAGAGAGTCTAAAACTACACTTTGATTTCCTTGCCTGTTTTGTTTATATTCCATGCTTCTCAAGTTTTTGCTGAGCCTTGGCTCACGGTGTGGGATAAAATATTTTCAGGTACCGATCACGCGCCCTGATTCGGGATTGCTGGCTGGGAGCGGAAGAGTTATAATCTCACCTTTTGTTCTTTCTGTTATATGTATGTTGTAACATCTTTTTTGGCATTGGGGCCGTACAATGTAAGCCGTTTGGCATTTATATACAATGCATGTATGGTTTATTTTGAAAGTGTATTCTCGGGCTTGGTGTTGTAGTTATTTGTTTGTGGGTGCTTCACGTGACCTGGAGTTTGGGCGTGACAACTTGGTAGTAGAGCTCTGGGTTCGAATACCTATGAGCCGTGGAAAGAGGTTGCTTCACCGTGTGAGGTTGATTGCGTGTGCTTGGTTGCATGTCTTTAGATGTTTTGATAACATGAACGTGATAGCATGCGGGTCATATGTGAACGATGTGTATATGTGAGCATGGGGGTTGAACTGTGAGATTTATTAGTCTTGCCTTTGGGCATTTGGATTAACAAACTTGGGAGCCAAGTTAAAAACGCGTTTAGCTGACGTGATTTCTAGTAGGAAATCTGAGTAGGTTATCCAGATTGACGAGTCATTCTTGTTGGTTTTCCTCGGTATGTGGGATTGTTTAGCATGAACTTATGTGCTTATGTGTCAGCATGCTTATGCAGTTAAGCATTTTCGTTCATGCTATGTGCTGCATCTCAGATTCTATCTTTTTCATATAGATGCAATGTCTGCGAGACGAGGGTGAGGCCGTGGCCGTGCTGTTGGCCAAGGGGATGTTCCTATCCCTGATGCTGGGGATGCAAATGCTCCCCAAGGACATGTTGACATGGTTGAGTTGGTGCGAGCGCTGGTGGGTTCCATCTGCCAGTTGGTTGAGACCGTTAGAGGTGAGGCTGTTAGGGAAAGGGTGCCTGAGGCGAGAGCTACTGTGGCGATGCAGGAGTTTAGGCGCATGGATCTGCCTTCCTTTGTCAGAGATCCTGATCCTATTGTAGCAACGGAGTGGCTGAAGTTGGTGACACGGATCCTTGACACACTGCAGATTGTGGAGGAAGAGTTGCAGGTTTCTTTTGCCACCTTTCAGCTGAGGGGTGCTGTTCACGCTTGGTGGATATATGCCAAGACTATTGCAGAAGTTACTTGGGCAGCTTTTGCAGGAGTATTTCTGGAGAAATACTTCCCAGCTTCGAGAAGAAATCTGTATAGGGAGGAGTTCTACACTCTTACCTAGGGGTAATGGACGCCATGCAGTATGAGTCCAGGTTCACGTGCTTGTCCTGGTTTGCACCTGAGTTGGTGAGCACGGACGAGCTACGTTCTATGAGGTTTGAGCGGGGTTTGAGACCGGCGATCAGAGAGCGTGTGGTTGCGCTAGGACTTCGGGTGTTCACAGAGCTGGTAGAGGCAGCAACGAGGGTTGAGAACACCATGATTGATATTCGGGCTTCCAGGGAGGCTAGAACACCATAGAGTGGGACGGAGGCGCAGACAGGTGGGCGTTCCACTAAGAGGCAGAGGTCTTCTGGCACTTGTTTTCAACCGTCTAGGTTACCACAGCAATTTTCAGCACCAACACCACCAGTGGCTTCATCCGGGAGGCCAAAGCAGAGGGAGTTTATTTGCAATCAGTGCAGGCAGCTGAGGCATCGTGTGTAAGAGTGCCCACAGCCGAGGTAGTCCCAGGGTTCATGGAGTCAGTCACAGGAGAGGGCACATATTTGCTACGGATGTGGCCGGCACCGACATATTCGTAGAAATTGTCCCCAGAGGGAGAGTGCACCGAGTACAGTGGGCACACTAGAGGGTTCGTTTGTGCGGGACCGACAGCAGCACCTAGCAATTCAGACATCCCGAGCGATGATAGGTGGGGGTGCTTTAGTTCAGTCGGTGCGACAGCCGACAGCGCCGAGTCCTGGCGGATAGTAAAGAGTAGGGTTGCCCCGAGTGTATTCTCTTACAGCTCGCGATTCTTCGAGGACACCGGTCATGGCGAATGATGCTGATGTGCCTTCAATGAGCAGAGGTACTTTCTAAGTATGCAGGTCTTCGGCGAATTTCTTCATTGTATTTGTTTGGGAGTTGATGATGGTTTCCGTGGATGGTGTGCTGCGAGGAGGCAGTAGTTGGTGTGGTTGTGAGGTTGGGGTGCGTTGTAGATCCCATTTCCTTGAGATAGTTGGCCATTGTTTAGGATGCTTAACCTTGTTTGGCTGTATTCTAGGAATGGTTTGTCTAACCATATCATGTACCTGTGTTTCTTGTGATCACCAGGTTGCTTCTGTTGACCTTGAGTTGAGAGACTCTGACCCATTTTTTTTGGCGTTTTCGGACGCGCGTTATTCGTTTTCATTCGAGCATGTTTTTGTTGCTTTTGATGCATGATCGGGCTTAGATATGCATACGGGGTAGGTTCCCGGGGCCGTGGTCCGTTGTGGCGCGATTTTCGAAAATTTTCAAAAAAAGATATTTTAGAGACCTATAAATATCTGGAGTTAAATATTTTCAAACGAAATTTTTCAAAACATAACCCCTAAGTTTTCCGTTTTCTCTCTACCTTCTCTCTAAGTTCTCGGGAGCCCGGGGCTCGATTTTCAACGATCCAACAGCGGATCCTTGCTTTTGGGGTCGTGGGAAACGCAACCATCTGGTCAGATTTTGATTCTAGCAAATATCAATTTTGCACGTGGATCGAGACGTTGAGTTTTCAACTCACTAAGGTAAGATTCTAGACCTGTATGTTTTATAAGGGTGCTATGGGTAATCGGGTGTCTCTTTTACCTGTTAGTTTGTTGTAGATCAGAGTTTTTGTTCAGTTGGATTTTTGGGTTTAAAACCTGCTTTTCGGCGATTTCAGTGGATGGAATCGAGTGTCGGAGGTTTCTTTTGAGGTCTCGGTGTTAAACCTAGGCATGTGGATGTTTGTGGGTGTTAAATCGGTGTTTGGAAGCTTCGATTCAGGGGTTTGGAGGTTGAACCCGTAGCTCGAAATCAGTTTCTGGGTGGGTTCAGTCGACTGAACTCAAAGGTTCAGTCGACTGGATCATAGTTCTTGGGGTTCAGTCAACTGAACTCATGGGGTCAGTCGACTGAACCGTGTGTTTGGGCGTTTTAGCTTTTGCAGTGTGTTTTTCAGTCGACTGGGGGTTGGGTCTAGTCAACTGAAGTTGTGGGCTGGTGGTTTGTGGTTTTGGTTTGGTTTTTTGGTTTCCAATTGGTGACCTATGGTATTCAATCGATTAATTTGTGAGAATTACTTAATTTAAATACCTATGGATTCCTTTTGGGGTTCGGTTAGTTGTGTCGTGGTTTCGGGGTTCATGTGATGGCCACGATACAATCCTCGGGGATGATGAGTTGGTGAGATGTGGGTGTTTGTTTTGTGTGAGTGCTTAGACCCGTGGTTCCTTTCGGGAAAGAGTCTTGGGTTGTGAACAGTGAGGCTTTTGGGTTTTTAGTTGGTCTTCGGGCAAGGCTCGGTTGCTATATGTGGCTATGTACTTTTATAACGGGCTTATGCATGTTATAACTGTAGTTTATTCATGCATGAATTATGTGTAATGTGAGTTACACGGATTTTGATGGCATTATGTGTAATGTGGTTTATGCTTTAAGACCCTGAGTTTTAAAGGCATGCATGTGGACTTTGAGGAACAAATGCATGTAGTGCATGTTGCATGGGTGCTGGTTTATGTGAATTGCGTGTGTAGCATGTGGCATGGTTTATGATACGTAGTGATAGTACATGGTTTTATGCATTCAATTCCTCATTAGGTTATGCATAGGTGTATGGAATGAGATAGATGGTTATGTTAGCTCTGGCTAATTGTGATTACGTTAGGGTTACAACCCTTCGGTTAAAGTCCGAGAAGATTTCGACAGGGTTACAACCCTTCGATTAAAGCCCGTAAAGAAGCGTTTGATAGGGCTACGGTCCCTCAGTGCAAGTCCGTAAAGAGGTATTCGTTAGGGCTACGGTCCCTCGGTTAAAGTCTGTAAAGATGCATTGACGGAGGCTACGGTCCATCGGTGAAAGTCCGAAAAGATACATAGATTGCATGAATTGCATTATCAGATGGATAGACCAGTTTCCAAATTATTTTTAAGAGTCATGTGTATCGCGATCTAAAAACCCTTTTTAACTGTTTTCAAGGCTCCTGTGAGTGAGTCAAAACATGGTTTGTATCCTTACTTTCCCTTGCATGTGAAACTGTTTTAAAGGCTTGAAAGAGA
>JAUMHN010055536.1:0-27487 GCA_032360265.1 Heliamphora ciliata
TATTCTAAAGTGATATGTGAAAAGTGTCGACCCTACTTGAAAAAGTGTCGACACATGTGTGCTTGAGTTGACTCAAAACTATATGTAGAGACACTGCGAGAAAAAGTGTCAACCCATTTCTATATAGTGTCAACTCAATTTCGATGTCATGCTCTCGGTAAATTTGGGTCGACCCAATGCTGAAACGTGTCGACTCAAATGGCCAAAAGTGTCGACCCTTTTTGAAAAAATGTCGACACAATTTCTATTTTCGGACACCCACACTTGCGAAGAAAAGTGTCGACTCAAAAGCTATTTGTGTCGACACAAATCTTTTTGCCTATTTAAGAGGCACCGGTCCCCACCATTCGCGTCGTTTCCTCTCTCTCTCCTTATCTGTTCATCTCCCACCGTTTTTCCTTTCTTTGAAATACGACTCGACCCATCATCTTCTCTCCTCCATTCGATCTCTCTTCTCAATCCAAGATGACCGCACAAACGATGGGTAAAAGTAGCAAAAGAACCGGGGATGAGAGCCCGTCAAACCCTAGGGCACCAAAGAAGAAAAAGACGACGACGACGGCAACGATGACGACGACGGCGACGGGAACCGAAGCTATTGCAATGTCAGAGCCCTTAAGCTTCAAATCAAGCAAGTTCCAGCAACTCTATTTCTCCTCATTCATAAATCGTAAGGTAATCCCTGGTCATTCTGTTGATTTCTCTTTCTTCGATTCCATAGAAATGCGCTTTAGAGATTTGTTCTCTAGTCTTGAGTGGGAGAGACTACTTCAAAATCGTGACCCTCACTATCCCACGCTCGTAAAGTTTTTTTATGCACATATCCATATTGTATGTATCCCGAGCACCACCATCACTTCTTGGGTGAATGGAGCAAAAATCCACTATACCTCCTATATTCTTAATGAAATTTTTTGTGTGCCTGAGGGTGAGATTTTTGTTCCTTGCAATAAGAGATCTATCGATATAGATGTATTTTCTTTTCATGACGCTGTTAGACAAATTTTTGAAGTTGATGAAATTGATCCCTCCAAAGCCCTAGAGGCCAACTCACTCAAACCAGAAATGAGAATCCTTCACCACATGGTCAACCATATCTTTTTGCTGCAAATGAGGAAGTTTGGGGATGTCTCATACATGCACATTTTCATAATATGGTGTATCCTAAAGCAAAAGAACCTAGATCTTGGTTTCCTTTTAATTTCTGGCATGCTCCAATCACATGGCAAATCTAACTCCTTCCCCCATGGGATGTTCTTGACCAAATTTTTTTGCTATTTGGCATTGACTTATCTGCTGAGAAAATGGTTTCTTTCTCAAAGCATGTCCTATATGGGCATCTACTTTGAAACATATGCAGATTTTCAAGATTAACGGAGTTTGGACCACTCGACGTGGTACTCCATCCATTCCTCGAAATCTTTCTGCCTCACAAGACTTCTCTCCCATTAGAGTAGATTTTGATTCCCCTAATCCACCATCCACTAGGACTGACACACCAGAACCTTTCTCTGCTCCCTCTCATGCTCCTCCTCCTCCTGCACATATTGATGTTCTATTTGCTCCTTCTGCCTTCTCTATTGCTTCTCTTATTGATCTGTCTGAAGTTGTGTCTTTGGTTAAAGGTCTATCATCTTCTTCGACCTCTTTCTAAATCAAAATTTATCAAGACATGTTGGACCTCAATAGCTCTACATCCTCTTTATTTGATAAGGTCAAACATTTAGATAAGACCAACCGAGCCCTGTGTCGTGATGTTAAGAATGCCACAGATGATGGGAGAGCTCTTTGCAAGACAATGAACGACAGTCTTGTCTCCATAGTTAACTGCAACAAGGAGATCCTTCAGCAGGTTCCCAAAGAATACGACCAAGGTATTGTCACAGCAGTTTAAGCTAACTCCAAAAAAGTTGAAGAGCATCTCAAATGGCTACAAGATGCTTGGGGCAAACAGTTCAAGCCCAAGGAATCTAAGGAAGAAAAAGATGCACGATTAAAGCGTGAAGAAAATTTGGCTCTTGCTGCCACTTTAGATGCCATGGCTGCTGCAGAGAAGAAAGGCAAACGTGCATTTTTCTCCAAAGAAAAAGCCTCAGAAAGACACCAAAAGCAAGAAGAAAAATAGAAATTCAAGAAGTTTATGGATGATCAATGACTTCAACACTTTGATGATTTCAAAATAGGAGAAGAAAAGGTAAGGAAGGAAGAAGTGGAGAAGAAGGAAAACATTTACAAACATTTTAATCATTTAAGACTTTTTATGATTATGAAGGAGAAGTTGTAACGTTAAACATACTTTTTTGTTGTTTTGTGCTTTGAATGTTATAAATATACTTTCTTTCATTATGGATGAATGTTTATATGATTGTGAATGTGAAATTCTTGTTGAAATTTCTTTTTGATAATATTCTCTCTACATATATTCTATGATTGATGGTTGGGATTTGAAAAAACACTTCGCACAAATTTGATTTGATGCACAATTTTTTATAAACTCAGAATGCTTCTGAATTAAATTTGCAAATCATCTTATAAATATATATTACACTGTTGTTGTATGCCTAGCCATTGTGATTGCATATCCTATTTAAGGCATAACGATAAGGGGAGAGCCCTTATTCAAAATCTTTTTAAATGTTTTCTAAAAAATGTTGAAATTGTTCTAATCATCAAAAAATGGGAGATTGTCAGCCTGAGAGCTTTTTATTTGTATTTTGATTATTTTCATAAATTATTTTTTAAAAATAAATTGATTTAAAAGGATAATATTTAATATTTTTAAAAAGGTAGTGTTGACACAAAATGATAAATGAGTTGACACATTTAGCCATATGAGATGACTCATCTCCCAAAAGGATTGAGGCTTAAGTATTCTTGAATAAGAATATTTTGTGTTGACCCTAATTGATATTTGAGTCAATACTTTAAGGTTAAGGATACTTAAAGATCTCAAGTGTGTCAACACCTTTGAGCAAATGAGTTGACAGCCTAATATATTCGTTGAAAATGCTTCATGTATCAAAACTTTAAGTCGACACAAATGAAATTTGAGTCGACACAAAAGAGCCGAGACTCTCTGTACTCGAAAAGAGTCGACACAAACTAAGTTTGGGTCAACACTAAAGTGTTTCTTCACTTTAGTTACCCAAAATTTTGAGTTGACACAAATTACAAATGAGTCGACACAAAAGTACCGTGATTGCTTGTAAATTTTGTGAGTCGACACAAATTGAAGAAGAGTCGACACAAAATTACCGAACCTGCCTGAAGAAATTTTGAGTCGACACCAAAGTCAAATTGAGTCGACACAAAATCACCGAGGGTTCCTGCACCTTTTCGTATAGACACCAAAGGCAAAATGAGTTGACACATAAAGGCCCCACCAGAAAGCTGAAGAACAAATTTAGTCGACACCAAAATCATTAGTGTCGACACCCGTTGTATTGGTGAAAAGAATGCAGAAATTGTGTCGACACCATAGGAGATCTGAGTCGACCCAATCACTTGAAAACTATGCCCTAGACGTTTTGTGTTGACCTAAAAGCAAATGTGTCGACACCTGCGATGAAATTAAAAATATGTGGCCGAGTTCAACGATTGGATTTTTGGCATTTAATGCCCTCACTTACCTCCAACAGTTATGAAACCTCAAGAGCTTATACCAGGAGTTACTCCTCAGTATTTAAAATATCTGGAAACCTATAATCACTGTTGTATTGCTTGATTCAAAGTCAAAACCCTTCAAGCTCTCATTTATTATTCATAACTCCAGCTCTTGTATCTCATCTCTTTACTTCTAATTTATTGCCAATCATTTCTGTAAAGAGAGTGGGTGAGAGTCACCCTTTGTCCTTTAACTGAGTAGGTAAATCTCACCAAAGAAGAACTCAATTGATTAGAAGAAAAACAGGGGCGTGTTTTTCGTAGGATCGTCTTGAAGTTGTAAAAGGTTTTGAATGTACCCGTAAGTATTCTGGATTAGTGAAATTCTGAAGGAGAGTCTTGAGGAGTGGACGTTGGCTTGGAAGAAGTCGAACCACTATAAATCTTGGTGTCTGGTTCATTTTCTCTATGCCTAAGCTCTTTAATATTTGCATTATTTTATTTTATGTTTATAGTTGCTATATTTGTTTGCAATATTAAAAAGTTTTTGAAAAAGTTTTTAAAATTGTTATTATCTTTTTAAGGCCCAATTCTCCCCTCTCTTGAATTACCTAGAACTAACACACAAGACTCGTCATGACATTGATCAAATCCATAATACTTAATGGATTGATCAAATCGAGTGTTCCAAGACTTAGATGTTTGCTTAAATCCATAAATGAATCTTATAAGCTTGCACAACATGTGCTCCTAACCCTTTGCTATGAAACTATCTGGTTGTATCATATAGATACACTCGTCAAGATAAAGCTGTATTGTTATCCATTTGCTAAATTTTGTAATCGAAATGAGCCACTATGGATAAGAGAATCCAAATAGACTTAAGTATGGTTACCGGCGAAAAGGTCTCCTCATAATCAATCCCCTTCTTTCTAAGTAAACCCTTTTGCAACAAGTCTAGTTTTGAAGGTTTTCACCTTCCCGTCTGCTCCTCTCTTCCTCTTATAGATCCACTTGCATCCGATGGGTTTTATCCCTTCGAGTGGTTCTATAAGTTCTCAGACCTGAATAAAATACATAGACTCCATATCTAAATTCATTCCCCTTTGCCATAATACTATATCTTTATCTTGGAATGCTTCGTTGTAGTTACATGGTTCAGTATCCAGTTCTTCTAGGATCCTATCAGAAGACTCTTCCAAGAACAAATATCGTTTGGGTTGACGAACAACCCTCCCACTACGACGAGGCATTACCTGCGTCTGTGTACTAGCAATAACACGTTGTGCTGATTCTTAACCATGTGTACCATTACCCACATGCTCATCTGGTTGTGAAACTAGTATATTAATGGTAGCACTTTAATCTGGTTCGAGATCTGCACGTGTCCCGATATTCCTCCCACTAAGATGAGGTAATGGGATATCGATGACACCTCCCTATGGCGCTTCTACCATACTACTGGTATTTTCTCTCTGCTCTTTCAATACATATCTACTCTTGGGCTTGTGGTCCATTACATAATTCTCTTCCACAAATCGGGCATTGGAACTGACAATTCCCTTTCGATCCTTATGATTATAAAATATACCACCCTTCGTTCTCTTGGAATATTCAACAAAGGAACAGACTTTCGTTCTCAGTTTCAACTTATCCGTGTTCCCTTTTAGCATGTGTGTTGGACACCCCCAAATTCGAATATGTCTTAAACTAGGCTTACGTGCGGTCCATAATTCTATGGGAGGAGAAGGTACTGACTTAGAATGTATCAAGTTCAGAATATAAACTGTTATCTCTAATGCAAATTTCCAAAACGAGTCGGGTAGGTCCGAATAACTCATCATAAATTTCACCATCTTCATAAGAGTCTTATTCCTTCTTTCTGCTACACCATTCTGCTGTAGATTGTCTGGTGCAGTCAACTGGGATATAATTCTCTCATCTGAAAAATAGTCCCTAAACTCTCTAAAGAGGTACTCGCCACCGCGGTTAGACCGAAGTGTCTTGATACATTTTCCCAGACGCTTTTTTGCTTCTACCTTAAATTCTTTAAGTTTCTCAAAGCATTCAACTTACGGTACTTCAAATAAATGTATCCATACCTCGAGTAATCGTTAATAAGAGTGAAAAAATACTCAAAGCCTCATCTAGCTCAGATATTCATAGGTCCACATAAGTCAGAGTGAATCAGTTCTAACAGTTCTTTAGCTCTATAGTTTTTAGCCGAAAACGGCTTCCTGGTCATCTTATCCTTCAAGTAGGATTCACAGGTTGGAAGTTCCTTCACTTCTAATGAACTCCAAGGTCCATCTTTAATCAGTCTATTTATCATTTTTAAATTAATATGACCAAGGCATAAATACTAAAAATACGTTTGGTTCATTAAAGAATATTCATTTCTCTTAAATGGTGATTTAGATGTATTATTCAATTCATTCAGTTGTAGTGTATGAAAGATTAAAATAATAATATAAAGAGCATCCATCAATGTACCAGAACAGATAAATCGTTTTATTATCCTTAATAATCACAGAGTTATTAAAATAAACCAAATATCTGTCTTTAACCAATTTAGAAACATAAATAAGATTTCTTCTAATGGAAGGTACATACAGACAATCTCTCAATTTTAAAACTTGATCTCTATTAAAACAGAGAGTGACATATCCTACTACAACTGCTACCACCCTTGTATTATTACCCATATGCAGGTAAATATTCCCATCACTAGGTTGTCAAATTTTTTAGAACCCCTGTAATGAATTACAGATATAATTAGTAGTTCCTGTATCTACACACCAAGTATTGGTAAATAATACTGCTAAACATGTTTTTACAACTAGTGAACAGAAATTACCTTTGTTGTTCTGATTGTCAAGATAAACTGGACATTTCTTTTTCCCGAGCCGTATCCTGTTGCAGTGAAACATCTTCCTTTCAGTTTTTTTCACACCAGCCTATAGCCCACTAACTACCTTGAAAATTGTGCCACCCTGTTTCTGAACATTTTTCTTCTTCTTGCCTTTCGACTTAAAGGAATAATTTTTTTAAAAAACAAACACATTTTCTTGTTTCCTAAGAACACCCTTGGTAATTAAAGCTATATCCATATACCTTTTTCAGTTAACATAACTAGGACCCATAAATTTGCTTTCTTTGATTATAGCCGCGGGTGAATTGAAAGTCATTTTAATCCTGAGAAACACATAATTAAAAATTATTAATTATGATGAGCAAAATTTTGAATTTTATTTTAAAATCGGTTCCCTCTGCCATTTTTTTAAAAAAATTACCAGCAGCCGCATGCCTCGATGGGAAGGACATTTACCATTCATCATTTGTCGAGACAAGCCAATTCCTATTAATTTTACTATCTAGGCAATAGACCTTAATAAGTAAAATTAAATAACTGACGTAATTTCGATCCTATAAATAATAGCAGTGACTTAGATGGAGAGGATACTATTATTTATAGCTAAGTGTAAACTATCACATAATTCTGAATCAATCGTTTCACAATAAACCCTTTAGATGGAAAAGTAATTCACATTAACAATTACCCAAAATTATCCCTAAAGGAGGTTCGTACCGGTGATCTGATAATTAATTATGTCCGATGGGGAGGAAGGCCCTAATGCCAACACGCAAAATTTATTACATCACCTACGAACTAGTGATTAAGACCGCGAGATTTATTTGTGAATAAATTCTCTTACTCAATTAGTTTTTGAATTATTTTTGAGAGTTATAAAAAAACTGTTTAATTAAAATAAATTTATTAATTTTGAAAAATCATACGTTCCAAAATATTCTGGTTTTAAAACCATCTTTTCGTCTTTAGTGTGTAACAAATAAAATATTCAAATTCTAATTTTTTTTAAAAAATTAAATAAAAAAATAAGAATTTAATTTTATTTCGTGTTACACATATTTCGAAAAAAAAATAATTTAGTAAAATTAAACTTCTTTTAATTAATTCAAAATTTCAAAATTAACCGTCACGTTTTTTTAAGATATTTGATTTTTTTAAAAAAAATCATCTTAAGCATGCTTTAATGTAACAAAATAAATTTTCTAATTTTTTTTTAAAAAATTAATTTTATTTTTTCCGTTACAAAAAAATTATTTTCGAATTAACCAGAATTAATTATATGCTTTAATGTAACAAAATAAATTTTCTAAATTTTTTTAAAAAAATTAATTTTATTTTTTCCGTTACAAAAAAATTAATTTCGAATTAACCAGAATTAATTAAAACAGAACAAAATAAATAAACCAAAATAAAAGTTTTTACGTATTTAAATAAATAAATAAATAAATATATTAAATCCTGGCTTTTATAGTCGATTTATAACTCTTTAGCTAAAGAGTTTTTGTTCATCCAGAAAACTTGCAAACCTATCAGAATTAAAATTCTAATCTTTTGATTTTGTCAAAATACTACAGCTGATTAGAAATCTTATAATATTCAACTTCTGCAAATCTTTAGTTCTACAAAAATACTGTTGCCACTGCCTGCCACGCACCACTGCTGCCCCATCCCACGACACTGCGGTGCGCCGGTTGCCGCTTTTATGGACTGTTTGGGATTTGTTTTGCGTTTGCACTGAATTGCCATAACAATCCTAATCCTCCAAGGATTGTGATCAAACACACGTGGCCCGTGAATGTGTGCAATCCAACTATCACGGTTTGGCCATGTACCGCTTAGACTTAATTCTTCATAACCGAAAAAAGCTAGTTACGTTCATGAATATGTAGCTTTATTATGCTTCATGACCAATGAATTATCACCAAATAATTCCAATGCTACCATGATTCCCCATACACGTGGCAATGATCACTCTAAAAAACAATTCCCGAGTGTATTTATAATCCACGATACTCAACCATGGCAGCTTTATCCATAGTGATAATCAAGGTGCATTCAAGTTACTTTGATGATAACAACGTGGCATCATGAATAAAGAATGGACCATTCCATGCTAGGATTATAATTCACTATTTGTAAGCAACTTGATCATCCATTCACCTATACTTGCTAAAAGAGCTACTGGACCGTTTCATTCTTTGCAAACGGAATCACCATCAAGCGGGAGTATACCATAAAGCTTCGGCTTGTTATTTTTTTTCTTGGTGTTCTTCATTTTTTTATTACACAAAAATAAAAAAAAATACAAGAACTAAAAATTTAAAAAATATAATTTTTTACATTGATCCTATACTTCTAAGGAGTTTACAACATGCAAAATATGCCTCCGTTGAGTTCACAATCAATCTACCACGATCAACCCTCATGTTTTGTAGGGTCCTTTAGAACGAATCAATAAAGAACGATTATGGAGAGGTAAAATATGCAAAGTAATCAGAAACACAGAATGAAGAGAGACGAGGCTGAGGCTGGGTGAAAGAGAAGGCTAATCGAATATAGAATAATGGCAGTATGAACAATGCATCTGGCTATCAAATCTGATTCCCATGGAAGCATAACCCTCCTTCTTATTTATAACCCTCACAGCAGTTTGTTAGGATCGGAATAGGACTTCTCAAGAGGTCTAATTAGATTATGTAAGGTGATCTTGAGGAATTAAGGGATTCTATTCTGAAAATCAACCAAGTAGTGTTCTATTCCAACTCAACTAGGTCGGCCACCAGATGCCCTGTGGGTACCCGACCCACTCGGGTCAAGTGACTTAGGTGTCACTTGAGCGACTCGAGTGAGAGGGTCCTGTGGATCAAAAAATCCTTTCCTTAGCTACCCACATGTCTCCTAACATCCCATGCAGGATTGTACTGTCATTGTCTTTATTGTCTCTGGGACAATCTTTTAATTCTCAAAGCAATCTATAATCAGATAGTTTGTGCTATGTCTTGGCCGTTTAGTCCATGCTCAACCGCATAGTTTGTGCTATGTTATCATTGTCAAGTAGTCAGAGCTACACAGCATGTGCTGTCTTCACGACCTATACCGTGGCAATAATACAGCATGTGCTGTCTTCATGGTCTGTGCCATGGCAATAATACAGTCTGTGTTGTCTTTATAGTCTATACCATGGCAAGCTGTATGCCTTATTACAGCAAATGGTTGTACTAGGCATGCAAGCTAGTTGGCAATCTCAGTGGCTCGGGTCTTTTGCACAAGTCATCACTTTTGAATCGGATATTCTGAAGGCTGCAAAATGTCTTTTATTTTCTAAGACAACATAGATAGCTTACTCGAGTAACTTAGAGTCGAGTGACTTTAATTCAACCTACTCGACCTTCCTTTGTTCAAGATGCTCGGGCCTGCCAATACACCCGGTCACTAGGCACTCGTGCTTCCTTGCGGAGTTACCTATACTTCGTTTCTCTTGACATTTTGAGTTTTTTTGTTTTTCGGGCTAAGAAACATCAGTTGAGGTCCCTTATCAGAGCCATCCATTCGAGTCATATGCTTAAGTTATTGTATGACGCCCCGTCATCCTGGCACGTCGGGACATACATAAATATAAATAAAAGGATATTCTAGCCATTCATTCATATTTACATACGTTAGTTATTACATCATAAGAGAGTTTTAAACCGTTCAAAGTTACATAAGTATTACGATTTCATCAAGAAATTTAAAAAATTACACTAAACACGAGAAAAACTGAATATAAAAACAAAAGTAGAGGTCTCGACTCCTCAGAACGCATCAGCGAGATCCACGTGCTCTTGGAACTCACCATGTTCTTCAAACTCTTCTTCTCCCTCTGGATTGACTTTCTCCAAGAACTCCTCCTTATCTGTGGCATGAATGCCATGAGTCAAGGCCCAGAAGCAAAATACTCTAATCTTCTAACTAATCTCACGGCACAAAATTCACCGCAACACATACATATAACACCCAATACAGTTTATAGTCAAGGCGATAGACAAATTTATGACAGGATAGAAGATAAGTCAATAAACATGTGCATAAGAGATGCCGTTTATAAAATGCAGATACCCAACCCAACATGCACCCAGATTATAACAGGAATTCCACGCCGGGAATCACCAGAGTAGACTTTCAAAGGTATTTGATCACCAAAGCCATCATCGCGCCTCGTTGTGAATAGTAAATGCATCGCCGAGCTTCATGCCGCAGCTGTTTTACTCAATGGCAACGGTGTGGGGGCAGGCCAACCAGTTATCAGCCACCCTTATCCGGGCCAACCGAACCCACCTTAAGACTCGTGATGCCTTCACCGGTGTCAACCCAAAGTCTAAGAGAATTCAAGAGGCATTTCACATTATACAAAGTACCAAGATGAGGGATTTAGGACCGCCATAATTGGGCTCTCTCCGAAATTACCACCACAGTGGGATTAGGTCCGCCGAATTAGGCTATCTTCGAATTTACCCTTCGAAATATTGTGACAATAGGGTTTAGGTCCGCTATAATTGAGCTCTCTTAGAAATTACCACTGCAGTGGAATTAGGTTCGCTGAATTAGACTCTCTCCAAAATTACCCAATTTGCCCATATCATAACTTAAGGAGCGACAGAATCAAAAAGACATCAAAATTAAAGTGCTAGTGACGAACCCATGGTGCCTAACAGTATTCATGATAAACCATTTCGAACACTGGGAACGAACCCAGGGTGTACAAGGAGAATATATCCCAAAACATTTATAAAAAAATGGTAACCAGGGACGCCCTAGATTTAGAACCAAGAAGAACAATTCAATATCGCCATCCCAACAACAATGCATACAAAAGGACTCCAATATGCCAAGATGCAAGTGACCATGTCTATGATGTATAATATGGATTTCAAATGTAACTGTTTATAGCATGGCATCAACTAGCATGGCAAGATTCATGGTACAACGCGCAAGCATAAGGTACAAGTATGTGAAGCACGGGTTATAATTCTCAAGATATGATTCAACATGATTGCATGAGTTCTAAATTATCATACATTCACTTAGAAACACTAATCAACTAATTCAAATCAAAAATCATATAAAAACTCGGGTCTCATAGTGAAGGGTACTCAAACACACATACAACAATTTTAAAGGCTAAGTTTGAGTATTAAATTAAAAGGATCGATAAGGCTTTGGGGCATCTAGACTTGGAATCAAGTTATAATTTTTAAACACCATTTAGATAAAAATATTTTCAACAACTCTCATGTTTAACACTAAGGCCAAAACCTAATCCAAAAGGGTGAACATAACAACCTAAGCAAAAATGGTTCAGCACTTTCTCAAGATTTCACCAAAAATATGCTTCTGTTGGTCTCGGCTTTGGGGTACTGTATTAAGTCCAAATGAGACTATTTTTTATTATGTGCTAGTTTAATATGTCCTCTATAAGTTTCATGTTTAGAGCTAAGGATAGTTGTTTGGAACAAGTGAGACTTTTTGGCCATTTTAAAAAGTAGGTTTTGTCAGCCGATAAAACTCAGCAGAGCCGGTTTTGGACAGAGGGTTTGAAACGATTTTGGGGTATCCTCCCGAGGCTTTAAGGTTTGATTTTTGGGTAAAACATACTTCAATATGTCAGCTACAATGTTCATGTAGACCAATTGTGGAATAGGTCAATAAAAATAGGGGTTTTGGGCTATATAACAAGATGTGACAGAATGTTCATTGGGGGCTTAAACTCAACAGAGACTTTCAAAGGGTTTTGATCTATTAAAACGCAATAGTTTCTTCTCTATTTTGTGGATAGTTATATATACATGTTATCTACAACTTTCATGTTTTTATCAAAGTCCGGATCCCATTTTAAGATAGGGTTTCCAATCGGTAGTGTTGACTGGTCGAAAAATGACACACTTTGGTAAAATTGCAATATCTTGAGTTCTAGTTATGAAAATGAGTTGAAACTAACTTTGGATGAAAGATAACACAAAACTATAAATCTGGACATAAAGAAAATGCTTAGATCAATTTTCTACATTGAGTTATGGTATTTCAAATCTCAGGGCAGAAATATCAAAGTTCTCAAAAATTCAGCCTCTTAGGGTTAAAGTCTTCTGCTAGTGTCATGTCAAGTGTTTGTTCCATTTCTTTGCATACTTGTGTCATGTCAACGTTCCATCACACTTAGAAGTCATCAAACTCAAAAATAACAACACACAACAACATCTCATATCATTCATAAACATAACAGCCCCTAATCCCTAACTACGACGCCTTTTCGGTTCGATTTTGTTCTTGGTTCTTAGAGTGTTTAAAGGGATGTGTTGGGAGATATTTTGAGAGATATTAGATACAAGATTTATAGGTCTTACTTACTTGTTTGAGTGCTCAAATGATGGTCGCATAGAAGGACTTAGCTTTAGAAAAACTCATTTCCTTGATTTCTCCTTCCTTTCTTCCTTTTTCTCCCTCAAACTCTCTTAAACACTCAAGGGCAAGAGGTCTGGTTTCTCTCCCTCTATTGCACGACAAAGTAAAGGGAAGAAGAGGGTGTTTGGCTTGATTTATATAGGCAAAGACTAGAGAACAAAGGGGAGACAAAAAATTATTTAAGGGTACTTTCTTCTCCTTTTTTCCTTACACATCACATGGCTTCATTTAATTTGGTTCACGTTTTGAGAGAGAAAATCATATATGGGGAAGGGAAATACAGCTAGGGGACTGTTTGGGGGATAAAAACCTGACCCCACATCAATCAAGGAGTTTTGCATTGGTTTACGTACCCTTTTGTGCAAGAAAATGCATTAAAAGTTAATTTGATGTATCTTTTTGGTGTCTTTTTCTACTAAGACTTATTATTTTAGTATATTTATGATAAATATAGTATTCACATGTATTATCATATTTTTCATAGCAATTGATTAAATAGATGTAGTCTTTTAAGTCAAATTAAGCTATTCTGGCAATATATAACTTTTTGACTTATTTTATTGTGTATGTACTTCAATAATAATTTGTTTACTTTTTTTGACCTATAACACTATATTATTATGTATATTACTTGTTCAACAAGTATTGGATTATCATAATGCTTAATTTAATACCTTTCTCATCATTTTAAGCTAAAAAGAAAGTAAAAAGTCACTTTTTGGCACACTTCCCAAGGTGGTCAGCCACTAAGGGGTATATTTGGCATTTTTTATGTTATTTTGTCCTTTTCTACTTAATTGTACTTAAATCCTTGATTTAGTGTATCCATGTATCAAAATTTAGATTTTTAAGACTTTTTGCTGTACTATGGGCAAAATGGTCATTTTACCCTATTTATGAGGATTTTTTATTTTTAACTCATTATTTCTTGATATTTACTTCATTTAGAATGTTGGGAGACTCTCCGGATGTTAAGGTTTTATTACCTGAGTTTTGGACCATTTTGGGGTTTTCGGGCCGAACCTAGGGTTTTCTATTCGAGTTAGGGTTTCGAACTTTTTTTGTGTTCTATGGCTTTGTGGACTATTCGTCACTAATACTAGGGTTCGAGCAGGATATTTACACAGGTCGTTATTAACCGGGTTATTACAACTAGAGTCTGTACCGAGTCGTTACATATTGACTCGAGCCATTCACTCGAACCATATGCTCAAGTAGTGTGGATTCAGTTTTATTGGTAATTTGTACTCCTTTATTTAAATCATCTATATCTTGCCCTTGCATGGACGCAAGTTTATTCAGTCCTCTCTTTTGGTGACATGTGTAGCATACGCGCCAACTTACGCGCGTCCACATGACTACCAGCTGTCGTGTCGCTTCGACTTCGCTAAGCTGATGCATTTAATACTCCTCGACATTTCACATTCAGTCTCCGTTTCTTTAAATAGTGCTTTTAGGAACCCCATTTTGACCCCACTTCTTTCAAAGTCTTCTCCTTTCCTTCTCTCGCACTTCTTCCTCAATATTCTTCTGCCCTCTGTCGCAATGGCCTCACGTGCTGCCCGTTCCTCTGTCGTTGTCAACATCGGTGACCGTAGGGCTCACTTGGATTCTCGCCCGACTCTTTCTTTTACTAAATGGTGCATGGCGCCATTCTTTAGGGTAAAGGGTGACACTTTTTGGAGAGCTATTGATGCCTTCATTCCAAATCCCCCTTTTGCTACTCACCCACTAATCCTTTATCCCGAGGCCGATCCCAATGAGGCCGAGATGATCACTCCTTCTTCTATTACGCGTTTACAGATCAAGCGAGGGGATTTTTCTTTCTCATTTCTGTAATTCAAAACACCTTCTGGGCCTCCCTTCGGATGGTCTGAGTGGGTGGATGATGTTATTCACAATGATGCCCATCGCCACATATTGGAGCAGGCAGGCATCCTCTCGTCTATTATGATTTCTCAAAGTCTCCATATGCATCATTCCACAGCCAGTTTGAAGGCCCTTATCTATCATTGGAGCACCAATTATCACTCTTTTATAACCCTTTGCGGTGAATGGTCTCCGACCTTGGAGAACGTATTCGTAATCCATCAACTTGATATCCACGGACAAGCCATCTTCGACCCTAAGCACATATCGGAGGCCGATAGTACCATTGCCTCGGAGCTTCAAACATGCCTGACCCATACTGCTAGCTATGGCAGTCGCTTCGACGACCTTGGTAACCCTTTTGAGACTCGTCACTCATCAACCAAATCCGCATATGCATCGTGGATTAGGTATTTCTTCAAGGACATGCAACCCAAGAATGTGACTGAAGATCGTGTAGAGTTTCCTGGGGCGAATTACAATCAAGCCCTAATTCTTTCGGCTTTTATTTCTTTGTTCCTTTCAACGTTCGTGTTCCCTAGTAGCTCACCAGACAACGTGACTCCTCTGGTATTCCCTTTAGCGACCCAACTGTCTCACGGAGAGAAAATCCCTTTGGCTCCTTTATTCTTGGAAACCTTATACCGCTGCCTAGACCTCATTCAAATCGAGATGGAGTGGTTGGTTGGTCGATATGATATTGCTACCTTTGTGAATACCACTTTCTTATAAGCGGTGCTATTCGAGAGGTTTTTCAATTTCGCACCTCGCCCCATTCTTTTCCTACGCACCAAGAAGATTTAAGTCATTGACTCAGATGGTGAGCCCGTAATCGAGGAGATCCTTTCCACAAATGCCCTGATCCTGCGATAAAATGGTCAGGGTACCACTAAAGACCTTATGCCAAATTTTTTTGATCGAACACAATTCATATCTCGACCCTATACTACTGCTCCCATTGGGGTTGTTTCCCCAAATTGGTATTTCGACACACCTCAACACCTCTAGCTCGACACTGCCACTTCTCTCGACAGCCTTCATATGACGGTTTTGTCCATGCTTATCCCGGGTCTACTTTCATACATTATCGAAGACGGCTTCAGGGTCACTCCATATAAGCCTGACCGAGTGATATGCCAATTTAGATTTAACCAAGGCACTCTGATCCGCTATATCAAGAAGTGTCCCTATGCCAGCAGTTTTGAGCCCTTTTTGCGCAAAAATCTCATAGCGCCCTTCCAGCTCCCAGTTATCGAACTACCTTCTCAAGGGTGGATAAGGCGCTCTACTGAGAAGCATACCTTGTATTGGAGACAAAATATGAATTCCTTCAGCTGCTTCCCTTCGACAGAGGCACTGAAGGCAATATCTTGACCTCTTTCGAAGTCCATAACTTCCTGTCGTCTTCCCGTGCCGAGGCGTACCAAAGGTACCCGAGGTAAATATGCAGTCCTAGCTTCCACCCAAGGCGTCAGTCAGGCTCCCGACGTTACTCCAGTCGGGCCTCTCCAGGCCATTGAAGGAAGAGTCACTTGGTCAATGGCGTAGGCTGCCAAGCGAGCCAACACGACCGCTCAAGCTGAAGCCAGTTCTTCTCGAGCCCTTGAAGGGGCAGGCCAACCTTTAAAATGTCTTCGTCGGGCAACTCTTGATTCTCTTATTTTATTTATCCTTCTACATATTCTACTCTCTTTCATTCTTCTTTATTTCTTTAGGGTTTGCCTGAATCTTCTCATCATCATTTTACTATCTTTGCTCCACCGAGCCAGAGGGCTGAGTCAGAAGATGACGTCCCTATTTCGTAACTGGTGGCTGTTCGTCGGAGGCGCTTGATTATCCCTTCGACTGAGGTTGTTGAAGAGCAAGTGGGTTCTGCTGACTCACCTGGGAAAGAAAGTTCTGCCCCCCTTTCATTAGGAAGTTTCGCCCCTTCCCACTTCAGGCTTCAATACTTCAACCGATGAAGCGGTTGCACATCTAAGTACCCATCTTGGAACCGAAGCAGAGGTAGGGGAAGCTGCTCAGATGGCTGCTCCTACAAGTATTGATTCTTTACTTAATTTCTAGATCCTAGAGGTGGAGGAGTCTTATACTAGGGTCGATTTTACTAGGCGCTCCGGTACAAAGGAGCTTAATTTAGAGGAGGAAATTCCCGATGTTGTTGTTTTTGAAGTAGATATAGGGACTGAGACTGTAATTGGGGCTATTCTACTACCCGAGCAAAGCCCTACGGGAGGACCCGGGCACACAGACCAGACTCAAGTTTCCTTTCTCGGCCATAAAGTCAACCCGAAGGATTTATCAACTTTAAAGGCGATTCATACCCGTCATCCTACGACTTTTGGAGCTTCAGTCTAAGAAGTCCCACCCTCTTATGCTTCAACCTTCACGTTCTGAGTTCTCTTGTTCGGTAACTATCAGACTTCTCCATAGGGGAGCTAGATCACACCACATTAGATGCGGCTTTTAATACCCTTGATGATTTGGAGCTGGTAAAATTGAACCACTCGTGGCTTCGTACAATGCTGGAGCTGATTCGCTCTCTATTACATCGTACTGAGTCCCTAGCTCGGGTGCGTGAGAAGAAGCTTTCTGTAGATTCGGCAGTTCAACGGGTCGAGGATTTGAAGATTTCTCTACGCATTACTGAGTCAGACCTTGCTAGCGCTCAGTGGGACTTAGAGATGGAATTGGCTCAAGCTCTTCCTAACGATCCTTCCCTTTTAGAATTACATTCAGATGACAAAGCCCTAAAGGATTTAGTGTAGCTCCCCCCCCCCCTTTTTGTTTACTTGTACATGGAGTAAAAGAAAAAAAGAAAACACTTTAGTAGAAGAAATATCACAGTTTTATCGTCTCACATCTCTATGCATAGTACTTTTTTATGAATTTGACATTAACAGGGCCAGTCTTAAAACTATCATTAATTCTAATTTTCTTATAGTAACCACTGGTACTGTCTTACAGAACTTGATATGGTCCTTCCCATTTAGGAGTGAACTTGGGGAGCGGTAAACCTCTCATAAGGTGATCTGCTAGCTTCCAGACCATGTCTCCTCTAAACTCTCGCTTTTGTACCTTTTTATTGTATGCTTTTGCCCTTGCCTACTGAGTTCTTTCTAGTTTGTTCCTTACCCTATCTCGTTTTTCTTCAACTGCTTCCAAGTCTGTCAGTCAGTGTTGCGGGTTCCATCCTACAGCTAGGGCCATCCTAGTTGAAGGTACTGCGAGTTCGAGTGGTAGTACTGCTTTCAATCCATAGACTAAGGAATAAGGTGAGGCCGAAGTGGAGGCTCATTGGGCAGTCCGATAAGCCCACAATGCTACTGGGAGATGATCTGGTCATGCCTTCCCGTGTTCTTTCATCATCTTACTCAGTATTTTTATCAGAGTTTTGTTTGTTGCCTCAGCTTGTCCGTTCCCCTTGGGGTAGTAAGGTGACGACTTATGGTGCTTAATCTGATAAGAGTCGAGCAACTTTTGAACTTGCTTGTCGACAAAGGGCGTACCATTGTCTAACAATATGACTCGAGGAATCCCGAACCTACATATTATGTGTTCCTTGATAAAATTGGCCATCGCATCTGCCACCGCTTTCTACATTGGTATTGCTTCAACCCACTTAGTAAACACTTCGGTGGCAACCAGAATTCAGTGATGCCCCTTTACTTGAGGGTGTATCGATCTGATGAGATCCATGCCCATGTGTGAAAAGGCCATGATGTCCTCAAACTGTGTAGGTCTACTGCTGGGGCATGTATCATGTCACCATGCTTTTGACAAGTTTGACATCTTCTGACGTGCCTCTTTGAGTCTTCTTCCATAGTAGGCCAGTAGTAACCCCAAATGAAGTAATTATTTGTATAACCGCGTTCTTCCCTGGTGTTCCCTTTGGTGGGCCACTCTCAACAGCTCGTCTGTTTCCTCTTTTGATACGCATCGCAACGGGTCTCCTTCAATACTTCTTCCGAATAGTTAGCCCTACTCGATGAAATATCTTGCTGCTTGCTTCTTGACCAGAACCGCTATCATTGGGTCTAGTGAGAGTGCCCCTCCTTGCAAGTTCTCTAAGTATAGGACCCTCCAATCATTTGTTACCTTATTAAACGAGCATTCCTCTCCGAGCATTACAGCCTGGCAACGTACACACACACCTTGCAATCGGGTAACATCCCTTGACATTTCTAGCCAATAATAGCCTTGCCTTTGGACTATTTTGTATAGGCTTACATCAGCTTCTCCACAAGTCTATCCATGTATTTGGTGTAGCTTTAGCCGGACCTCCTCCTTGTCTATGCACCGAGCTAATAGTCCTCATGTTGTTCGGTGATAGAGTTTCCCTTCAATCAATGTGAAACGAGCCAATTCGGCTATGGGTATTGTCCCTTGGCCAGTACATAGCTGGGTAACAATTGGGGATCGCTAATCTTCCCCAGGTTGGCCTAGGTAAAGTCCCAAGAGGGTGGTTGGCTTGTGTTTTCTCCTTACTGTGATGGTTCTCGCGTTGTCTGATAGTGGAAATTTTGCCCCCAGGGTAGCTAGTGCGTCGAGTAGCCAATTGGTTGACCTAGGTATATGGTTAAACTTTACCTCTTCAAACTTCTCGAGCTGCATCTGTACCATTGTCCTATATGTTGCTAGGATGGCTTCCTTCAAACCAAATTCTCCTGTCGACTGTTTCACCACTAGGCTCGAATCCCCTAAGATTTTTAGTCGTTTGACTCTCATTCGCTCCGCGGCCAATAGTCCGATGATAAGTGCTTCATACTCGGCCTCATTGTTTGAGCAATTAAACTGCAACTTATAGGCTAACTCGATCCTCCTGCTAGATTCTTGGTGGGTCAGCACTGCTCCTGCGCCTTATGTTCCTTCTGTTATGGCACCGTCGAATTGTAGGACCCACCATTCGTTTGGTCTTTCTGTGAACATAGTAGTGCATACTTCTCCTGGTAACTCCTCGTTGACTGGTTCGATAACCTGGTTCGAAAATTGTGTGAGTAGTTCAGCCAAAGCTTGGCACTTGATTGCCCAGGGTGCTGTGCATATAATGTCAAATTCAACCAAAGCCAACATCCATCTGGTTACCCATCCGGTCAGCGCCGGCTTGCTAAGCAAGAATCTGACTAGATCACACTTTGTCACCACCTCAACTTGATGAGATAAGAAATAGTGTCTTAGCTTTTGCGCCGTAAATACCAATGCTAAACAATGTCTGTCGAACAGGGTGTATCTTGCTTCTAGTCCTCTAATCTTCCTGCTGATGTAGTACATAGGTCACTCGACCCCTTCAACTTCTTGCACTAGTAGAGCCCCAATAGACCTTATCGTAGATGTAAGATATAGTATGATTGGCTTACTAGGTTGTGGCGCGATCATGGTCTGAGGCGACGTTAGGGCTTCTTTAACTCTGTCGAAAGCCCGCTGGTGTTCTTTTGTCCGTTCGAACTTCATGTTTCCCTTGAGTAGCTCAGCGAAGGGGAAAATTATTTCTGCTAGTGCAGGAATAAAACGCCGTAAATAGGAAATTTTTCCCAAAAAACCTTTCAGCAACTTTTGGGACCACGTGGGGGGAGGGGGGCATTCACACTATGGCCTTGATCTTTTCATTGTCTGCCTCTATTCCATGTCGATGGACCAGAAATTCTAAGAACTTTCCTGCTGTTATCCTGAACGTACATTTGAGAGAATTCATCCTCATTTTAAACTTCTTACATCTTTTGAATACTGTCTCTAGGTCGGTCAGTTGGTCCTCTTGCTTCTTTGATTTCACCACTAAGTCGTCCACATAGTCTTCCACAATCTAGTGTAATATATCATGGAATATTGCCACCATAGCCCGCTGATATGTTGCACTAGCATTCTTCAACCCAAATGGCATGACAGTGCGGTAGAAGTTTCCTACTAGTGTGTGAAACGCTATTTTTTCTACGTCACCCAGTGTCATTCTGATTTGATTGTAGCCGCTGAACCCATCCATAAAGGAAAATGTTTCATGACCTGAGGCGGCATCTACTAGTGTGTTGATGTGTGGGAGAGGGAACTCATCCTTTGGGCAGGCCTTGTTCAGGTCTCTAAAGTCAACACATATCCTGATATGTCCATTCTTCTTCTTCACATGCACTAAATTTGCCAGCCAAGTTGGGTACTATATGAGCTTAATGAACCTTTCCTTCTGCTGCTTCTCAATCTCTGCCTTGATCTTCCCTTCTAGCTCGGTGTGACACTTCCAAGCTGCTTGCTTTACTGGTCAAGCGTCTGGGAGTACATCCAGATGGTGTCTTACCAATTCTTCATCTAGATCGAGCATTTCCTCGTAGCTCCATGCAAATACATTAGAATACTGTCATAATAATTCGATCAAGCTCCCTTTGAACTCGTCTATCAGTGTTTTGTTGATGTATACAGGTTTGGGTGACTCACTATCTGCACTCAAGTTGGCCTCTTCAAAAGGCTCCACTTGGGGACGGGGGCCGTCCTGCATGCAGTTAGGTGCTAGCTGCAATGGTATGGCGTCGGCAGTGTCAGGGTTAATTACATGGGAAGTGACGACTAACCCTGCACACCTTCATAAATAATAGACCATCTTCCCTCCTTCTCTGACCTTCACTAGCTTCGCCGATGGTTCCGACTTAGGTTCCCTTGCCTTACTGGTTGATCATGTCTCCCTTCCCCCTTTGTTCAAGTCTTCCCACTTTGGTATCATGACTGGCACTGCCCTGTCAACAATCGCTTTACTTTTCAATAGTTCATCAAAGAATATAGCATCCGCAAGATGGGCCTCCCCATAGTGGAAAGGCTTCCGAGTGGCCCCCATAGTGACTTCCATTCCCTGCCAGCAAAATTTCACACATTGATGATTCCTGAAAAGTACAGCACTGTACCTGTGCATCCAAGATCTCTCTAGGATGACATGGCAACTTGTGTCCACGTCAAGGATATGGAATTTGACAAGCATGTAGATCCCTTGTAGCTCAAGATTTATCGTGATGTACCCTTGTGTCTTCTTCCTCTCTCTGCCAAAACCCGTCACTATTATAGGTTGGCTGACTATTTTATCTTCTGATATCCCTATTCTTTTGAATGTTTTTCTAGGTATAATATTAATAGAGGCCCCACTATCCAAAAATATGCGCCTAAACGACACACCATTTATAATACCAGTAATATATATCGGTCGATTATGAGGAAAGGGGTACCTTCCGTCGCAATCGGTGAACACTATTGCGTTTGACGAGTTTGTGGCCATCTTTCGAAGTACTCCTTCTGTGGCCGTGCAACTCAAGTTGTTGGCTTCTGTTCGAGTATGATTGCCTCGGTCACCTCCCTTCGTATCTTCATCGTAAATCCGAGTTGGTCGTAGAACTACTTGAACTTGGATGATTCCTGTACCATTTTAATTGGATCCTGTATACCTCTGCAATCTGCTACTTCATGCACCTCGTCATCTTCTGTCATCATGTTAACCTCTTTGTCATGCTCGGGGAATGGCTTCTTTCTGATATCGGTACCTTCCTCATCTATGAATCGTAGCAATTTTTTAGGCATTTTCCTTCTAAAGATGCCTCGAAGTGTGAAACATCTCTCTGTGGGGTGTAAGGTGGTCCTGTGATAGACACAATAGTTTGGCCCTTCTTTGTCTTTCTTAGATGGAAGTGTTTCCACTGGCGGGAGTGTCAACTCCTTATCAGCTACCCATTCTTTAACTAGCTTCTTTACCATGTCAATACTGCAAGGGTACGGTGGTGTATCATTGTCTCGCCATCTTTTGTTTCGATCATTGCCTCTTTCTCTTTCTCTCTTTTGCCCACCGAAAGCTGTAGAAGCCTAAGCTCTGTCACTGCAGAAGGAAACTGGCTTCGTGGGTGGCTTGATTGTATTACGAAGATTCCTGGCTGCTTTAATAAGAGCTGAGAAGGTGGGTAAATTGAGATTGATGAGATGCGCTCTGTATTCCCAGAGAATCCCTTGGACGCACATCTATACCAGGTGAGTTTCACTGACTGGATCATGACATTCAACTGCTAGATCTTGAAATTGCTTCACGTACTCGAGTAAGTCATCTCCAAGTCTCAGTGTCTCTCTAACCAGGGTAAGCGTCGTTACCTTTTCGTGCACTTAAAAGAATTTTGTGTGGAACTTGCTAACCATGTCTTCCCAAGTGATAACTGATCCTAGTGGTAGTTTAACGTACCAGCTATAAGCCCTATCCGTCAAGGATTTAGAAAACTCCCGTAGACGAAGTGTATGATCTCCCCCATAGGCTCCTAAAGTTTCATTGAACCTTACCATATGCTCTCTCGTGTTCCCCTTTCTTCCATCGAACTTTATGAATTTTGGGATGGTATATCCTTCGGGGTAAGGCACCCGTAATAGATATAGCGGATAAGGCGGCTGAATATCCGGATCTAGCAAGAATGACAGCTGTCTCTTTGTTCTTTCCTATTGAAACATTGCTTGGACGTCTGCGATCATAACAAACTGGGCCTGGGTGCCTAGAAGAAAAGGATCTGGGTTAGCTTATCCCTGTATCATTATTGGGGTTACTTGGGCTTGGGCCCTAATTTGTTTAGTGGGCAGCTGTTGTCCCACCAGAGTTATCTATGGATCTGCAGGTACCTTTGCTGATTTCTTCTTGACTGAACCGTCTACCCGGTTGGCGTTTGCTACTGCGGCTAAGAGGTAATTAGTCAGCCCTGGTATTGCGTTCAGAATACTGGTTTAACCATCCTGGATGGTCTGTTGTGCATCTAAGAATAGATCATCACGATTGTTGTTGCGATCTTGTTGTCCTGCCCTAGGCGCGTTATCGTGCTCATTACTGTGAGAATGACCTTCTGACATGGATGCTTTCGGTGTTGTGTGTAGTCCGTTCTGAGTACTGACCATTCACAAATTCACCTCCCTAGTGGAATCCCAAAGAATGTAGGGTCCTTTAGAACGAATCAATAAAGAATGATTATGGAGAGGTGAAATATGCAAAGTAATCAGAAACACAAAACGAAAAGAGACGAGGTTAGGTGAAAGAGAAGGCTAATCAAGTATGGAATAATGGCAGTATGAACAATGCATATGGCTATCAAATCTGATTCTCTTGGAAGCATAACCATCCCTCCATTTTATAGCCCTCAGAGCAGTTTGTTAGGATCAGAATAAGACTTCTCAAGAGATCTAATCAGATTATGAAAGGTGATCTCGGGGAATTAAGGAATCATATCCCAAAAATTGACCAGGTAGTGTTCTATTCCAACTCAACTAGGTTGGCCACCGGATGCCCCGTGGGTACCCGACCCACTCGGGTCAAGTGCCTGACCTACTCGGGTCGAGTGACTTAGGTGTCACTCAAGGGACTCAAGTGAGAGGGTCCTGTGGTTCGATAAATCTTTTCCTTAGCCACCAAGCTACATGTCTCCCAACGCCCCGTGTAGGATTGTACTACCATTGTCTTCATTGTCTCTAGGATAGTCTTTCGATTCTCAGAGCAATCTATAATCAGATAGTTTGTGTTTTGTCTTTGCTGTTTAGTTTGTGTTAAACCATATATTTTGTGCTATGTTATCATTGTCAAGTTGTCAGAGCTATACAGCATGTGTTGTCTTCACGACATATGTCGTGGCAATAATACAGTCTGTGCTGTCTTAATGGTCTGTGCCATGGTAATAATACAGTCCATGCTGTCTTCATGGTCTGTGCCATGGCAAGTTGTATGCCTTATCACAGCAAATGGTTGTACTAAGCATGCAAGCTACTTGACAACCTCAGTGGCTTGGGTCTTTTGCACAAGTCATCACTTTTGAATCGGATATTCTGAATGCTGCTAAATGTCTTTTATTCTCTGAGACAACATAGATAGCTTACTCGAGTAACTTAGAGTCAAGTGACTTTAATTCAACCTACTCAACCTTCCTTTGTTCAAGATGCTCGGGCCCGCCAATACACCCGGTCACTAGGCACTTATGCTTCCTTGCGGAGTGACATATACTTCATTCTTCTTAACATTCTGAGTTATTCGTCTTTCGGGCTAAGTAACATCAGCTGAGGTCCCCTATCAGAGCCATCAATTCTAGTCATATGCTTGAGTTATTGACTCGAGCCATTCACTCGAACCATATGATTGAGTAGTGTGGATCCGATTTTATTGGTAATTTATACTCTTTTATTTGAATCATTTACATTGTTAAAACAAAATAATCATCATTCAAATCATGCAATCAAACATGCAAAATAAATAATGAAAATTAAAAGCTGGGATTAGATTACCTGTAAAACAGAGTTAGCACAATCTAAATCTACCCGAACCCATGATTAAAATCATATATAATCAAAGACGAATTTGATACCAATTGTTGGAGGCAAAATGTCAAAATTCTAAGATTATGTCTATGATTTTAGTTAAAAATATTCGGACAGGCAAACGCCGAAATTGGCTCCAAATTAAAACTTTTTAATATCGAACAATCAAAATAAAACTTATAAATACTCCCAAAGTTATATTTAGGAATATACCTTTCAAAATTTTGTTGGATGATTTCGGTTGCTGCAACAATTTTCAGTCAATGATCCGTCTCGATTTTTGATTTCTAGTCAAATCTCATGCACAAGCCTTCTGTTGTACTCTCGAATGCTAAACATGAACAAGGTGTGGACTTTGATTTATCGTGTTCTTCAAAATCTATCCAGTCGCCTGTTCTATGGATTCACAAGACATGGAAAGCCTGGAACGTTATATGGAAAATCTAGTGGCTAGGTTTAATAACAGCATATAATAGGCTACAATACAGACCTGTAGAGTAAATAAGACATGGGCTTCCAATGTTATTATAAAATCTTGCCTCAACCTAAAAGGAATTTCATAGAACATAAATTATAATTCATTCCACTAAAAAATTATAATTGCACTCACAACTTTATTTTCAAAACCGTAGTATTCCAGCTCCTGTTATTAAATACTAATTTATTCTCTCCACGTTAAGATTACAGATACCCACCGATTAAATTAAATTACTGACAATTATATTTAATCAGTTTCTTCAAAATTCGTTAAGCCCTACCGTTTAACTTGTTTGATTGCCGAATTATAAAATTCACTTGCAGGATTTAGCACGTTCAAAACTTATAAGCATCCTTAAAAAGGTATCATCAATTCCGATTATTCAGGATGTGAATTCCGTCAATAATTAATATTCACTATATAATTAATATCATTATCCAACTCAACAATACTATAGACCCATAAAAGATCATACCCTCTAATGAATTAAAACAACAAATATTAAATATATGCAAATAATAATTATTTCAGAATTAAGAGTATAAGTACTCATAATAACCATAAGGTGTGAATTAATTTATATAGTCAATATAAAATTAATTACCCCAACGTGGTCTTGTTCAATACACACAAAGTGTACTAGCATAGCAAGTCGGAACAATAGACGACACTATTATCTATTTCCAGTAACTAAGACAGATCTACTAAAATTATGTACTACAGTCGTACCAATGGCTTGTCGAATTCCATCTAAACTGTGAAAAAAAAAAACTTATATTCCACAAGAATCTTTATTCTGGTCTTCCATGTACAAGCCGAACTCTACACATCAGATTAAATACTATGTAGAATAAAAGACATCCATGCATGACATCAAATAAATAATGAAATACATATATTACTTATTAAGATTCTCCTAAAATGAAAAAATTAATTTTATTAAAAAATAAAATTAAATACTAAAATCAAAACAATAGTTTTTAATATACAACCCTAATAATTATCACGTGGGAGAATGGGTGTACGCTAGGATTAGCCTGGAAAAGATGTGCAGATGGAGGAAACCCGAGGCCTTAATTCCCCCTCTTCATGGGACCAATGCAAGTAGTCGAAAGGTGCAACAAGAAGATTTACTGCATAGAGGTACCACCTAGATTTAAGGATCGACTCTGAGACATGTTGAGCGCCAAATGGATACAACCCCATAGACCGAGAGATGAGAGAGGGATCATTGACTCACGCAACCTGGCCATTGACTTCAACAACCCTGAGACATACAAGGAGATCCCGGTAGCAATAACTGGCAAGGCTCGCATGGGACCGGCTGGCATTTGGCATGTTGAGGTGCAGTGGCGCTGCCATAGAATTTACGAGGCAATGTGGGAGCGTAAGACCGTCATCTGTTGTTTCTACCCACACATGTTTTAGATAGGCTCTAGCAAGCGATGCGTTGTATCTTTTCTTTTTCTTTGAATGTTGTATGTGTACCTTTTGTGAACCTTCGGAAACCTTGTATTGACTATGTGCCTGAACTTGAATGATATGAAATACAAGTGTTTATTATCAAAATCTCCACAAGTTATCTTACAATCTCAAACTTAACTCTACAAGATTTCAAAACATAAAAACAATTAAGAATTGAAACAACCCCAAAATCATAACACTCTACTTTTCTTTTAGGGTAAATTACACTTACACTCATTGTATTTAATGGTAATAACACTGACACCCCCTCTATTATTTGAAATATCACTGCACTCTCTTATATTTTTATTTTTGTAACACTTAGATCCAAAAGTTAACTTCCGTTAAGTTTTAGACGGACACACTGTTGAAACAGTATTTTTAATTTTTTAATTTTTTTTGTTTAATTACAAAATCTTATTTAAAATTTTTTAATTAAAAAATAAAAAATTACTAAATACAAAAATAAGTAA
>JAUMHN010055641.1:0-27480 GCA_032360265.1 Heliamphora ciliata
ACTCTATCAAATGGATGTCAAGAGTGCCTTTTTAAATGGTTTTATCTCGGAGGAAGTTTTTGTGAAACAACCTCCTGACTTTGAAAATTCAGATTTTCTAAACTATGTTTATAAACTTATCAAAGCTCTCTATGGCTTAAAGCAAGCACCTAGAGCTTGGTATGAAAGGCTTAGCAAATTCTTGATTGAAAATGTGTTTTCAAGAGAAAAAATAGATACTACTCTTTTCATCAAGTCTCAAGGAAATGGCATGCTAGCTATACAAATTTATATAGATGATATGATTTTTAGTGCAACTAATGAATCTCTTTGCAAAGACTTCGCAAAGTGTATGCAGGGAGAATTCGAGATGAGCATGATGGGTGAGTTTAACTATTTTCTTGGACTCCAAATTAAACAAACTTAAAAATAAATTTACATCAATCAAGCTAAATATACGAGGGACATATTGAAGTGGTTTGACATGCTAAAGGTAAAACCCATGAGAACTCCAATGTGTCCTACAACAAAGCTTGACAAGGATGATGATGGCATAGCAGTGGATAAAAACGTTATAGAGGTATGATTGGATCTCTCTTATATTTAACTACTAGTCGTCCAGATATTGTGTTTAGTGTTTGCAAGTGTGCTAGATTTCAATCAAATCCAAAAGAATCACATGTGACCGCTATTAAACGCATCTTTAGATACCTTTTAGGTACACAAAACCTAGGATTATTTTATCCTAAAGGAATAGCCTTTGAGTTATTTAGCTATTCAGATGCTGATTTTGCTAGATGCAAAGTAGATAAGAAAAGTACAAGTGGAATTTGTCAATTCCTAGGACACTCACTAATTTCTTGGTTTAGCAAGAAGCATAACTCAGTGGGCTTGTCTACAGTCAAGGCTGAGTGCATTGCAGCTGGAAGCTATTGTGTACAAGTTCTTTGGATGAAAAAATAATTAAAGGACTATGGTTTTCATTTAAATCATATTCTTATAAAATGCGATAACACTAGTGCAATTAATATATCTAAGAATCCAATACAACACTCAAAAACCAAGCACATAGAGATTAGACATCATTTTATACGAGATCATGTACAAAAAAGAAACATCGAACTTGAATTTATAGGCACATATTACTAGTTAGTGGACATTTTCACAAAACCCTTAAATGAAGAAGGAATATGCTATATTAAAAGAGAACTTGGTATGTTATGTGCTCCTAATTCGTGATTAATATGCCATACTAACCATGTTTTTCATTGCATTTTAAAACCTTTGATGTTCTTTCTTGATATGTGAAAATGTGTCGACATCACTTGAAAGTGTCGACACAATTGTATATTGTATTGACTCAAAGCTGTATAGAAGTGGCACTGCGAGAAAAGTATCGACCCCTTTCTATATAGTGTCGACCCATTTCTGTTCCCTGACTCTCGATAAATTTGTGTCCACACAAAACTTAATCAGGTCTGTCACGCTCCAAAACCCAGGGTCACGTGAAAATTCACCAAACACCAGTTTTATGAAAATAGATTTTCATACATTCAAATCCACTTGTTGAAATTAGAAGAAAACCCAATATGTATATCTCATGAACAGTAAACATCCTGTGTCACATGCATAAGTATACCGCCTTATGGCGTACAAAATCAGCCTTCAGGAACGGGCAAACCAAAAAGAAAAACTACTAAGGTCTTCCATCATCTGTCATCACGGGCACTGCATGATCTACTCTAGATCAACATGCTTATCATCACCTGAAAAAGGTTTTATACAGAAAATCCCACTACGTGAGCCGAAACCCATTAGAAACAGACTACAAAGCTGTAAAGCAGAATATGCAATCTTATGGTGGGGGCTAACTCAACCACAAGACGAAATCAAGCATTATAACTAATGCAAGCAATAGTTAAAGAAAATTGTAATCAAAACGTGATTTTCCACTCGTAACGCACAACCGAGGAAAACAGGATAAAAACAATTTGCTCCACTCGAGCCACACCGCCGAGGAGAAGGATAAGACCAGTTCGCTCCACTCGGACCACAACCGAGGAGAAAGACAAAATGAGATCCTATGTACCGACTCCGTCACACGACAGAGGTAACAACGATAGACCCCTGCCCAGTATCTAATCCCCATACATCATGGGACCAGTTCGATACACACAGGTTCTATACGGAGCACCATAACGTAAGAGCTAACTTTACGGGCCCGACAACTGGAGGGAAAGAGCACCCACCCCTTCTTTACGAGAATTACCCCAAAGGACAAAGGTACCTACACTGCGCACGTTTTCGGACTTACACCGAGAGCAACTCGTGCCAATACCCACTATCCCGGTACATCTAGATAATCATTTATCAAAACTAAAACCACTTCCATAACCGAGCAAAGATCCATCCATTAGCATGGAGATTAAGCCAAAAACATTTTCAAAGACGAGATTCAACCCTAAAGGTTAGCTCCAGACCTCCAATAAACACGTTTCTCAAAATCTTTCCCAAACTTCGTTTCAAACCACCTTTTGAAAACTATGAACGTCCATAAGTCATATTATGTAATAAAACAAGAAAAGCTCAAAACATGCTTTTTACTCAAAAAAAACAAGGTTTAAACATAAAACATGACATTTGGCCAAAAATGGGCGATAAACGACTAAGAAAATCTTGACATACTCTCACTATTTTGGTAATAACGTTTTCTACAAAAAGAATTTGAAAGTGAGAGAGATCTCATTGGAAAGAAGACTTCCGGGGCTTCAATTTGAACACAAAAATGACCCAATTCCGAGTTCGAATGAGTGAGATATGACCAAAAGAAAATTGCTCAAAAATGGCCTTGCGGACCCGGCGCTCGCTAGGCGCTTGAGCGCCCTTTAACCAGTGAGCAACGCTCGATAGGCTCCCGCTAGGCCCTTGAGCGCCCTTCAGCGTGAATTTAAGCTCCAGAACGCCCCAGTTTTCTCCCCAAAACATGTATAAACTCAAAATCAAAGCCTCCAAACATCGATTTTGATACCCACAGGTATAATCAAACCCAAAATAACGTCAAAGCTTCGAAAGGAACTCTCGACAATCCATTTTCAACGAACCGAAACAACAAAAAAAGGTTTTAAAGATAAAACCCATTTTATTGAACATAAACACCTTTTTCATGCGTTTTTAACCAGTAGAAATGCATAAGATTACATATAACACCCTTATACAACAGTAGAATTTGAGATCCTACCTCGGTGAGTCAAGAACTCGATGCCTCGATCAGCGTGCAAAACCGAGCTTCGTCATAATTGAATTTCGTCCGGATATATGCGTAGAGCACGATGCCTATATCATGGATCGGCTATTGATCCGTCAAAAATTAAGCCCCGGACCCCCGAGAAGTTAGAGAGAAGGTGGAGAGAAAAATGAGGAAACTCAGGAGCTATGTTTTGAAAATATCTTTTGAAAATATCTAACTCCTGATATTTATAGGTCTCCAAAATATCTTTTTTTAAAATTTTTGAAATTCGCACTATAACTCCCGGCTGCCCCCGGAACCAACTCCGCATGCTCAGATAAATCAAAACATGCATCAAAACACGTATGCGCATATTAAAGCAAAAATGTCAAAAAGGCATTAAAACACTGAATATGCATATATAACCATAATAAAATGGTACAGGGTCTCACAACTCTGGCCCTCTTAAGGAATTTCGCCACCGAAATTCACAACAAGGTCACGAGGAAAACAGATATGGTATCTAGCACGCACCCCAGACTCAAGCTCCCAAGTCACTTACTCAACCCCGTGATGAAGCCACTGAACTTTGACATAAGAAATCGTTCTCCCCCTTAATGCCTGCTCTTTTGTATCAAGAATCCTCACAGGGCGTTCCTCATAAGTGACATCCTCATCAACTCGCAGCTCAGCCCATTCTAACACATGCGAAGGATCAGGCTCATACCTTCGAAGCATAGAAACGTCGAAGACGTTGTGCACAGATGCTAACTGAGGTGGCAAAGTCAGGCGGTATGCTACCACGCCAATCCGTTCCAGGATCTCAAAAGGTCCAATAAAGTGCGGTGATAGATTCCCGCTGCAGCCAAACCTCATCAACCCTCTACGTGGCGAGACCTTCAGAAACATGTGATCTCCCACTGCAAACTCTAACGGTCTCCTCCTCTGATCAGCATAACTCTTTTGGCGGCTCTGAGCTGTCACCAGACGCTGACAAATCACGGCAATCTGCTCCGTCGTCTCCCGCACTAGGTAGGGTCCCAAAATAGTGGTCTCACCCACTTCTGTCCAACACACTGGCGATCTACACGGCCTACCATACAGAGCCTCATACGGTGCCATCCCAATACTGGACTGATAGTTGTTGTTGTATGCAAACTCTGCCAAAGATAGGTGATCCTCCCAAGAATCCTGGAAGTCAAGCACGCAAGCTCTCAACATGTCCTCCAAAATCTGGATGGTCCTCTCAGACTAACTGTTGGTCTGTGGGTAGAAGGCTGTACTGAAAGTCAAGCTCGTCCCAAAAGCCGTCTGAAGACTCTGCCAAAAGCGCGATGTAAAGCGCGGGTCTCGGTCAGAAACAATAGTCACCGGTACTCCGTGTAGACGGACTATCTCCCGAATATACAACCTCCTTAGTCTGTCTGCAGAATCCCTCACTCGAATGGGAAGAAAATGTGCTGACTTCGTCAGCCTATCAACCATGACCCAAACAGCATCATGTCCCGTTGGTGATCAAGGAAGTCCTAAAACAAAATCCATCACGATGTGCTCCCACTTCCACTCAGATACAGGCAAAGGCTGCAATAATCCTCCCGGTCTCTGGTGTTCTACCTTTACTTGCTGACAAGTAAGGCATCGAGAAACGAATCGAATCACGTCCCTCTTCATTCCCGTCCACCAGAACTGACGACGCAAGTCATGATACATCTTCGTGCCTCCCGGATGCACTGCAAGACGTGAATGATGAAACTCATGTAGAACCTCGGCACGGCATGACTCTGGCACGAACAGTCACCCTGTCAACCTCAAACTCTGATATGGGCCTATCGTCCATCCTACTGTGTCCTTCCCACTAGCAATGTAGTCCCGTATCATCTGAGCCTCCTGATCGGTCCGCTAAGCCTCTAACACACGTGCAACCAATGCGAGCTGTGAAGCTACTAAATATAAGGTCGCACCTGCCTCTATCTCTCCGAGACACAGATCAAACTCCCCAACATCTCCAAGCATATCCCATTCTCGCATAGCCACAGAAGCTAACGAGCCATGAGATCTCGTACTGAGCGCATCTGCTACGACGTTTGCCTTTCCCGGGTGGTACTGCAAATCAAAGTCGTAATCTCCCAGCAGCTCCATCCAACGTCGTTGGCAAAGATTCAAGTCCTTCTGTGAAAACAAGTATTTCAAGCTCTTGTGATCAGAGAAGACCTCAAAGTGCTCACCATATAGATAATGCCGCCATATCTTCAAAGCGAAGACCACAGTTGCCAACTCCAGATCATGCATCGGGTAGCTCGTCTCGTGTGTCGTCAATTGTTGAGAACCATATGCCACAACCTTGCCTCCCTGCATCAAAACACAGCCCAACCCATCATGTGACGCATCACAGTATACAGTATACCCTAAACCTCTCTCTAGAATGATCAGCACTGGCGCAGTAGTCAATCTCCTCTTCAGCTCCTGGAAAGCTGACTCACAGGACTCGCTCCATAAGAATATAACTCCCTTCCGTGTTAGACGCGTCATCGGTGCTGCTAACCTAGAAAAGTCCTTGACGAACTGCCGATAATAACCTGTTAGACCCAGAAAGCTGCGGATCTCAAAGACGTTCTTCGATCACTGCCAATCTATCATGGCATCAGTTTTCGTCGAGTCTACTAATACCCCATCCTTTGACACCACGTGTCCAAGGAATCTCACCTCTGTCATCCAGAACTCACACTTCTCAAACTTCGCATACAAGCGATGTTCTCTCAGAAGCTACAAGATAACATGCAGATGCTCCTCTTGCATCTCCCTCGTGGGTGAATAAATCAGAATGTCATCCACGAATACCACCACAAAGCTGTCCAAGTAAGGATGGAAGATGCGGTTCATCAAGCCCATAAATGTCGCAGGGGCGTTCGTCAAACCGAACGGCATGACCAAAAACTCATAGTGACCATAGCGAGTCCGAAAGGCGGTCTTCGCTATGTCCTTGTCCCTAATCCTGAGCTGAGGATATCCTGACCTCAAGTCAATCTTCAAAAAGCAGCACGATCCTCTCAGCTGATCAAACAGGCCGTCAATCCTAGGCATATGATACATGTTCTTCACCGTCACCTGGTTCAGCCTCCTGTAGTCCATACACAGTCTCAAAGACCCATCCTTCTTCTTCGCGAAGAGTGCTGGAGCTCCCCACGGTGATGTACTCGGCCTCACAAACCCCTTGTTCAGCAACTACTGCAACTGTACCTTGAGTTCTCGCAACTTAGCAGGTGCAAAGCGGTAAGACGACATAGAGACGGGAGCCGCTCTTAGAACAAGATCAGTGGAGAATTCCACGCCACGGCTTGGTGGTAACTCAAACAGATCGTCAGGAAAGACATCTGGATAGTCACACACCACAGGGGGTAGCACCCCTCGAACCCCAACTGGCTCCTCCAACTTGAGGGTAGAAAAGAGGAAACCCAAGTTCCCTCTAGCCTGAACAACACCGGGCATAGACACCAAGCCCTCATCCCGATCACCCATAAAGTAGAAATAGTCACCCTCCGGCGTACAGATCGACACCCTCCGTCGCTCACAATCTATACAGGCACCGTAGCTAGTTAGCCAGTCCATACCTGAGATGACATCAAACGTGGTCATGTTTAGAATGATAAAATCAAACTCTAAACAATGACCTACGACCTCTAGCACACAAGATCTACAAACAAGACTCAGCCTCACACTCCCACTGACTGGGGTCTCTACACTCAAAGTGATACCCAACCACTCCATCTCTAACCCCAAGGCAGATGCAAAAGCAGATGATATAAATGAATGTGATGCTCCCGTGTCGATGAGAACACGAGCCCATGATCTAAAGACTAGAAGAGTACCTCTAATCATGGGTGGAGTAGCTGCAGCATCAGATGCCACTGGTGCTTTGGAAGCACCACGGCCAGCAAGAACATAAGCCCTGGCCTGTGGTGGTCTGGTTTGCCCACCATAACCCTGAGTCGTCGGCTGCCTCACAGACTGTGCTGAAGTGCCTCCCTCTGCAAACCTAGACGTCTGGGCCCTAGGCTACTGAGAAGTCTGTCGTCTCTGTTTCGATGGAGCAACTGGCACTCCCATCGCACTCTGAATATTCCCTTCCCAGGGACAGAGCCTGCGAATATGCCCAGGCTGACCACACCCAAAGCATATAGGTGGGTCTCTTGGCTGTGGCTGGACAGATGCCGAACTCTGTACTGGGCCCTTCTGTGGGCACTCCACTAAACGATGTCCCAGCTGTCCACATCAGTAACAAATCAACCCTCTCTGCTCTGGCCTCCCTGTCGAGGCTGCTGAAGGTGTAGGTGTGGATGACTGCTGCTGATAAGATCCGGCAAAATGAGAACTAGGTCCAGACGACTTCTGGCGCTTTTTCCCGCGCCCCTGGAACTGTGCATCCCCACTGCCCTGCTGACTCCCACTCTCTCTAGCCCTGCGGCTCTCTGCTAACGAGTTCTCTACTCAGATAGCGGCTTCCACCACCGCAATATGCACATCTAAACCCAGAACCACAATCCTGTCCTTAATGGCAGGTCGAAGGCCCCTCTCAAACCTCCTAGTGTGCAGCTCCTATGTAGATACCATCTCTGCTGCAAACCGCGACAGACTCGCCAACTTGGCCTCGTACTTGACCACAGAAAGGTTCCCCTGAACAAGGGAAAGGAACTCCTCTCGGTATGTATCTCTCGAAGACCTCGGGAAATATTTCTCCAAGAAGACTCTAGTGAAAGCAACCCACATACCATCCACCGTGGTCTTGGCAAACTTCCACCACTCTCTAGCATCCTCCCACAGTTGGAACACTGCCAACCGCATAGGCAAGGTATCCTCCTCGATATCCAGAGTATCGAAGATAGCTGTGGTCACCTCCAACCGCTCAGTAGCAACTCTAGGGTCCGGCTCCCCAGAAAAGGTCGGAGGATTCAACCGCTGAAACTCCCTTATAGCCACAGAGGCTCTTGGCTCAGGAACCCTCACTCCAGCCCTAGATGCCTCAGCCATAGCTCTCATGGTAGTAAGCATCTCCTGCATGACGTTAGCACCGCCCACCTGTTCCTGTGGGGCATGAATGTCTCCCTCCTCTAGAACCTGAACATATGCACGACCTCGGCCACGACCTCGTCCCTGCACTCCCCGTATGGACATACTTCTATATGAAAGCAATATAACAGGATAAGCTTCCTATAACATGTTACTACGTAACATAAACACATAACGCACGTAAGCATGCTAGCACGTAGCCACTTAAGGTTATATAAATATGTCTCACATACCGAGGAGAATCAACAAGGCGGACGCGTCAATTTGGGAAACCTATTCGGGTTTCCTGCTAGAAAACACGTCGGCCAAATGCATCTCTAACTTGGGTCCCAAATTTGTTAATCCAAATGCCCGAAGGCAAGGCTAATCCATCCCCAGATTCAACCTCCAAACCCACATATTCACAACAGTTAAGCTCAGAAGCTAACAGCATGTTATAAAACTATTTACACACATGCGAGCACGCATACATAGTCAATCTCACCAGATGATAAACCCTCTTCCCATGGCTCTTAGGTATTCAAACCCAGAGCTTTGATACCAAGTTGTCACGCCCCAAAACCCAAGGTCACGTGAAAATCTATCAAACATCAGTTTTATGAAAATAGATTTTCATACATTCAAATTCACCTGTTGAAATTAGAAGAAAACCCAATATGTATCTCTCATAAACAGTAAACATCCTGTGTCACATGCATAAGTATATCGCCTTATGGCGTACAAAATCGGCCTTTAGGAACAGGCAAACTAAAAAGGAAAACTGCTAAGGTCTTCCATCATCCGTCACCACAGGCACCACAGGATCTACTCTAGATCAACATGCTTATCATCGCCTGAAAAAGGTTTCATATAGAAAATCTCACTACGTGAGCCGAAACCCAATAGAAACAGACTACAAATCTGTAAAGCAGTATATGCAATCTTATGGTGGAAGCTAACTCAACCACAAGCCGAAATCAAGCAATATAACTAATGCAAGCAACAGTTAAAGAAAATTGTAACCAAAACGTGATTTTTTACTCGTAACGCACAGTCGAGGAAAACAGGATAAAAATAGTTTGCTCCACTCGGGCCACACCGCCGAGGAGAAGGATAAGACCAGTTTGCTCCACTCGGACCACAGCCGAGGAGAAAGATAAAATGAGATCCTATGTACCGACTCCGTCACACGACAAAGGTAACAACGATAGACTCCTATCCAGTATCTAATCCCCATACATCATGAGACCGGTAAGATACCCACAGGTTCTATACGGAGCACAATAACGTAAGAGCTAACTTTACGGGCCCGACAGCCCGAGGGAAAAGAGCACCCACCCCTTGTTTACGGGAACTACCTCGAAGGATAATGGTACCTACACTGCGCACGTTTCTGGACTTACACCGAGGACAACTCGTGCCAATACTCGCTATCCCGGTACATCTAGATAATCATTTTTCAAAATCAAAACCATTTCCATAACCGAGCAAAGATCCATCCATTAACATGGAGATCAAGCCAAAAATATTTTCAAAGATGAGACTCAACCCTAAATGTTAGCTCCAGACCTCCAATAAACACGTTTTTCAAAATCTTTCCCAAACTCCATTTTCGAACCACCTTTTGAAAGCTATGAACGTCCAGAAGTCATATCATGTAATAAATGAAGAAAAGCTCAAAACATGATTTTACCCAAAAAAAAAACAAGGTTTAAACATAAAACATGACATTTGGCCAAAAACGGGTGATAAATGGCTAAGAAAATCTTGAAATACTCTCACTATTTTGTTCATAACATTTTCTTGAAAAAGAATTTGAAAGTGAGAGAGGTATCATTGGAAAGAATACTTCCGGGGCTTCAATTTGAACAAAAAAACGACCCAATTCCGAGTCCGGATGAGGGAGATATGAGCAAAAGAAAATTGCCCGAAAATGGCCCTGCGGACCCCGGGCTCGCTGGGCGCTCGCTAGGCCCTTGAGCGCCCTTCAACCAGTGAGTAGCGCTCGATAGGCACCCGCTAGGTGTTTGAGCGCCCTTAAGTGTGAACTGAAGCTCCAGAATGCCCTAGTTTTCTGTTCTAAGCCCAAAAAAGGTTTTCCAACTCCTCAAAGCATGTATAAACTTAAAATCAAAGCCTCCAAACACCGATTTTGATACCCATGGGTATAATCAAACCCAAAACAACCTCAAAGTCTGAAAAGGAACTCTCGAAAATCCATTTTCAATGAACTGAAACAACGAAAAATGGTTTTAAAGAAAAAACCCATTTTATCGAACATAAACACCTTTTTCATGCGTTTTTAACCGGTAAAAATGCATAAGATTACATATAACACCCTTATACAACAGTAGAATCTGAGATCCTACCTCGGTGAGTCAAGAACTCGACGCTTCGATCCGCGTGTAAAATCGAGCTTCGTCGAAATTGAATTCCGTCCGGATAGATGCGTAGAGCACAATACATATAACAAGGATCGGCTGTTAATCCGTCAAAAACCAAGCCCAAAGCCCCCGAGAAGTTAGAGAGAAGGGGAGAGAAAAAGGAGGAAACCTAAGAGCTAAGTTTTGAAAATATCTTTTGAAAATATCTAACTCCTGATATTTATAGGTCTCCAAAATATCTTTTTTTTTGAATTTTTGAAATTCGCACTGTAACGCCTGACAACCCCCGGAAACAACCCCGTACGCTCAGATAAATCAAAACATGCATCAAAACACGTGTACGCATATTAAAGAAAAAATGTCAAAAAGGCGTCAAAACACCGAATATGCATATATAATCAAAATAAAACGATACAGGGTCTCACAGTGTCCACCCAAAGAGCTGAATGTGTCGACACTTTCTGAAAATGTGTCGACACCATTTCTTGTTTTCGATACCCACACTTGCAAAAGAAAAGTGTCAACACCAATTAACATTTGTGTCGACACAAATCTTTATGCCTATATATAGAGGCGTTGGTCCCCCAACCGCCACATCGTTTCCCTCTCTCTCTCTAAAACTGTTCATCTCCTACACTTTTTTCTTTCAAAAACTTGTGTCGACTCCTCATCTCCTTCTTCCTTTGATTCCCAAATCTAACCCAAACCGTTCACAATGCCTCCGAAAATAATGGGAAAAGGCACTAAATGATCGGTCGAAGCGGGTTTGCCAAACTCTAGATCGTTGAAAAAGAAGAAGACAACGACGGGTCCAACGATGGCGACGATAGCGAAGATGGTATTGAAAAACGTAGCTATGGTGAAGGTAATCAATTTCAAAACCCCCAAAATCCGTCACCTATATTTTGCATCTTTTGTGAATTGAAAACTCGTTCCCGGTCGTAGCATAAATTTTTCTTTCTTTGACTCCATTAAAATTGAATTCAAGAATCTCTTTTCAAGTCTTTGGTGGGAAAGGCTCCTACAACTCTGCGAACCCTATTATCCCACACTTGCGAAATCTTTTTATGCTCACTTTCACCTATCTTTGATTTTGACCACCACCATCACCACATGGGTGAATGGTGTCAATATTGTCTTGACTCCCTCTTCTTTAAATGAGATTCTTAGCATTCCAGTAGGGGAAATCTGTGTTCCCTATATCAAAAAACCCAATTATCTTGAAGGTTTTTCTTTTTTTTTTTTTGAGTCTGTGAATAGTATTTTTGAGAATGATGATATTGACACCACCAGGTCCTTAGAGGCTAATTCTCTCAAACCAGAAATGCGCATATTGTATCACATAATAAACCGTATTTTCCTATCACAAATGAAAAAATTTAAAGATGTCACATACATGCACATTTTCATTATGCGGTGTATTCTTGAACAGAAGAGCCTAGACCTAGGCTTTTTATTCATTTTTCACATGTTGCACTCTCACAGCAAATCAAACTCTTCTCTCCCCCACGACATGTATCTTACTCGAGTTTTTCGTCATTTTGGCGTAAACTTGTCTGAGGAAAAGGTGGTACCCTTTTCAAAACACGACTTGTAAAGTAGTTCCACTCTCAAACATATGCAAATTACAAATGTTGATGGAGTTTGGACTACATCCCGACATGGTACCCCCTCCTCCACTAGAACTCCTCCTCCTCCTCGAGATGTTTCTCCAATTCATGTAGATCTTGATACTCCTCCTGCTCGACCTAATTTTTATGGTCCTTCTGATACTCCTGGTCCCATTTATGCTCCTCTTCCTCCTCCCACATATGCCTCTACTCCATCTGCCTCCTCCTCTGCTCTAATTAATGTTGATCTATCTAAGGTAGTCTCCTTGATTCAAGCATTATCCTCATCCCTCTCTTCATTTCAAGTGAATGTCAATTAAGACTTTTTGATCTAAGTTAAACTGTCTCTTTCCTCTCTGAAAAAGTTAAGCACCTTGACAAAACTAACCGTAGCCTTCGGCGAGATGTTGAAAATGCCACGGATGTCGGGAGAGCTCTATGCAAAACTATGGATGACAATATTATCTCCATTGTAAATTGCAATAAGGAAATCCTGCATCAAGTTCGAAAGGAATATGATCAAGGCATTGCTATTGCCATCCACGCAAACTCTCAAAAAGTCGAAGAGCATCTACAATGGATCAAACAAGCTTGGGCCAATCAGTTCAAGCCAAAGGAGACCAAGGAAAAGAAGACAGCTAATCTCAAACGCGAAGCAGACCTTGCACTAGCTGCTAGATATGAAGCAATGGCCGCTACTGAAGCCAAGGATGAGAGAGCACGAGCTTCCAAGGAATGGGCCTCAGCCAGCAAACAAAGAGTCGAAGAGAAGAAGAATGCGAGATCCTGACCTATTTTATTTTTTGGAATAATTTCAGGATTGACGGAGTTAGAGTTAATCTTTGATCTTGGGCGTTGGGGTTTGTGCTTCTTCACAGTAGAACAACAGGTGCGTATGAGTTTTATGTTTGTTTGGGTTCCGTTGAGGCTTGTTTGATTAGGTTTAAGGCTGGAAAATTAGTTTTTACGCAGAAAAACACACTGCCTTGAGGTTCGGTCGACTGGATTGTGGCGCTGGGTAATTTTCATGTTTCCAGTAGGCTGTTCAGTCGACTGGAGTGGGGGTCCAGTCGACTGAATCGAGGATTTTGGTGGATTTTTAGAGTTTTTCTATAAATATCAGGGGCTGAGATATTTTGATGGAGCTTTCTTCTAAGCTAAGTTTTGGTTTCCTTTGCCTTCTCTTTAGATTTCTGAGGGCCCAAGGCTCACATTTCAGCAATCCGACAGTGGATCCTCGATGTTAGTGCTAGGGGCTTCGTATATATCTGGACAGATTCTCGTTCTGACAAGATTTAATTTTCAAGGATTCAAGTTTTGACTCGCCGAGGTAGGATTCTAGACCCTACTGCTGTATTAGGGTGATATATGTAATTGTGTATGCTTATATCGGATAGATATGCATCAAACATGACTTTCATGTGTAAACCTCGGTTTTTGGGTAAAAAGTGGGTTTTTATGCCATTTCTTGGTTTTTATACGTGATTCGGATGTGTTGACATCCGTGGTTTTCAAAGAGATTTGAAAACGATGTATTTTGTGAAAACGGTGGAAATCGGTGAAAAACGTGCTTTTGGAGATTTGGAGCTAACCTATGGGGTTGAGACTCACCTTTTAAACGTTTTGTGGAAATGGTTTTTGATCTCCATTTTGATGGATTGGATCTCTTTTAGAAATGTGATGTATAAACTATTTTTTGGGTTTTCGTAGTTGAGCTACGATGGGTTTTTTTAAATATTTTCCATAGATGTACCGTGACAGTGGATATTGTTGAGTTGGGCTTCCATTGTTCCTCGGTGTAAGTCCGAAAACGTGCGCAGTGTAGGTGCTCTATACCTTCAGGTTAGTCCCCGTAAATTGAGTGTGATTTGGTGCTTTATTCCCTCGGAGTCAGGTCCCGTAAATTAAGCAGTAGGTGCTCTGTACCTTCGGATTATTTCCGTAAATTGAGTGGTTTGGTTGCCTCCGTTAATGGCGTCGTTGTTGTGACTCCGTATAGAGCTTGTCATTTCTAAACCTGCGGGTCGAGGGTAATGGATGAGAGTCTATAATTGTTTCCTTTGTCGATGTGGCAAAGTCGGTACGTAGGATTTCATTTTACTGTGTTCTCCTCGGCTGTGTGACCCGAGCGGAGGAAAATTGTTTTACCATTTTATTTTTCCTCGGCTGTGTTCCGAGTGAAAAATAATATTTTGATTCCAGTTGTATGATCCTGGTGAACAAAAATCATGTTTTGACTACTATTTTATTTATAACTTTCCCTGAACTGTGGCATGATATTTGTTAGGATGATATGCATAGTTTGAAGGATGGAAATATGTGGGGTTTTAGAGATAAAACCTTTTTGAGACTCGTGATAGTCTGACGGAAAACTTGTGATTTTGGAAGAAAAATCTTTTTGGCACCTGTGGTTGAGCCTGTGTGTGCGTAATTGCATAGCCTACTTTACAGCTTTACTGTCTATGTTCTATTGGGCTTTGAGTCACGATGTGGGATTTTGCTGTAAAACCTTTTTCAGGTAAGTGTGGTCCTATTGGTTGACCCGGTGGTGCCTGGAGGTGGCTGATGACAAGACGTCTGTTTTGTCTTGATAGGTAGTTTATACCTGTTGTATATGTTTCATGTTTATTTGTAACATGTTGTAAATCGTATACTATGATATAGATGTATGCATGTTTTAACGCTTTCGAGAGAACCGTGGGTTGGTTATTATTTTTCGTGGTTTCATACTACGTTTTTCGTTGTTGGGATCAACAGTTTGCAAACGGGATTTTTAAATAATTTTTGCTTCACATAAACTTTTGTGCTTTGAGGTAGATTTTAGAACGGCATAAACTTCTTTTAAAACGAAAAGATTTTTCTTATTCAAACACGTATTTTGTTTTTAAAGGCTTAGCATGTGGGACTGTAACTGTAGTCTTTTAGCTACTGTTTTAACTCAAATAAACCCTCGGTAGTATGTTTTTACGAAGGTTTTGGCGTTGTTTGGTCCTCTGGTTTTAAATCCCTTTTGTTTGGGCGGTTTGGTGTTGTTTGGTCGCCTTGCGCGTGAGCTGGAGTTTGGGGCGTGACAACTTGGTATTAAAGCTCTGTGCTCGAATACCTATGAGCTGTGGGAAGAGGGTGTGTTACCTTGTGAGGATGCGTGTGTGCTTGGTTGCCTGTGTTCGGAATATGAGCACGTTGATGTCGTGTATATGTGAGCATGGAGGTTGGACCTTAGGATTGATTAGTCTTGCCTTCGGGCATTTGGACTAACAAACTTGGGAGCTAAGTTTGAACCGCGTTTCATGGACGTGATTTCTAGCAGGGAATCTAAGTGGGTTATCCAAAGTGACGCGTCATTCTTGTCGGTTCTCCTCGGTATCAGTGTTGTGTCTACATGATCGTCGTGGCTATGTGTTAGCATGACTATGTGGTATGTGGTAAAAGTAACATGATAGATCGAACTTAGATTTTCGTGTTTCATGCTTTCTTCATATACGACATGTACACCCTTAGAGGCGACGAGATTGTGGTTTGGGTCTTGGTTATGCGACTCGGTTGCTATTAGTTGTTGAAGCAGGGTTATGGATTGAGCGTCGATTGCTTGGTATGTTGTGAAACTCATCAGTGAGTTGGGATTAGCAGTGTGAGGTTGGCCTCGGTTGGCAAACCGTTGATTGTTTGAGCAGAGTTTTGTTCAGGTATAGTCGAAGTATGGTTGATGGCTTTGACTTGGATAGCTGACTTCTCTCGAGAGTTGTAGTTATATTCGGGTGATGAGGTATTGGAGACCCCGAGAATCAGTCGATGTGATTGGATTGAGGATAGCGATAACCCTTCGAAGTCTTGGTATACGTGGTTCTGGCCGTGTGATGGATTAGATACGTCGTGAGCCACGCTATGTCTTGAACCGTGTACTCAGGACGGGATATAGATGGGAACATAGTGGATGGGAGCGTAGAGATCCTTGGCCGAGCGTATGTTGAAATAGCAGAACGTGTGGTTTTGGAGATATTTTATGGTAGTCAGGATATCGATGGTGGTCAGCAGGATGTCGTTGGTAGTCTGAGTAGTCTTATGACCTTAGACGTTGTATACCTTTTGAGGTTTGAAAATTGAGTTCCGAGTGAGTGAGCTCAAGGATATGGGAATGAGTATGAATTATAGTTATGCCGGGAAGAGCACGGGTTATGGCTGTATAGGAATGTGTAAGGGCTCCTGCGACGAGTATCGGTTCTATGAGATTCCCATGGGAATGTAGGTCAGTGGTTTGGTCGATATCCTAGTGATCAGGAGATCGCGTTTGGGAACCGTGCGAGGTTTATGTGGTTGGTTTAGTGCTGAGATGACGTTTTCCGGATATGATATGTCTGGAGGTTGTTTATGTTCCACCTTAGGTTCATAGATGGGTATGTTGTTTTCCCATGGGAACGAAGCGTGGAGTAATAAGGTTCAGTTTTGTACCGTGTGGTTTGGCTAACTTGGGGTGATAGGTAAGAAATCGTAGGGTACGATGCCTGTAACCGATGTGTGCTTTGAGAGCGGAAGTGCGGAAGGTGTCTGCATGGTTGTGGGAGTTATTAGTAACTCTGGATGAATGGTCTCAGGATTGGGTTCCCTTTGTTTGATCCTGTGCCTTGGACAGTGAGCTCGAGGCTGTGACGTGCTTGTGGTTTGCCTAGCAGGAGTTAGGTTGTGTAGCGCAACCTTGTGAAGTGAGGTTTTGGGCGCAATGGTATGTGTTGTACCAAGTATGCGGGTGGATGGTGTTCACATGTGTGAATGAGGTCGGAGCGTTGAGAGCTTGATGTAGCGGATGATCTGAGTATTATGATTGGAGCTGACAGTAGCTGTGTGACTGTAGTCAATGTGGCCTCGAGGTAGGACTTACAAAATTCTTAGAGCTAAGTGCTGATGAGTATTGGCAGTATGCAAAGGTTGGGTCTTGATTTCTTGTTGGCCTTTTTCTTTCCTTTGGATGGAAGGAGAGAGAGAGTTTTCTTGTAGGCGATTGTCTTGTAGACAATTTTTTGGTGTGAGTTGTTTCATCTCGATTGGATGGAGATGCCAGGTTCCTGATTGGTTCAGATTTGGTTGTGTTTTGAGACTGTGGAATCTCAGTGGATTTTTGCCCGTGTGTGACCCTTGGAGTTGTGACTCAGGGACTTGTGTCGCCGTGATTGGGTGATTATAAGACGGATACTTCGTGGATTCGACGCGTGGTGCGAGATGGTCTGCATCTGTGCATCTCTGTGTGTGACGTGGGATCCGATTGCTCCCGCGGTTGGGAACTGTAAAGAATTGCATGATGGGGTTGGTATTTTCCCACGGTGGAAGACCGTAAAGGAGTACGTGTGAGTGTGGTAAACATGACAGGTCCTGGTAACCTAGTCAGTGTGACTTGTTTGTATGATAGTTGAATCATATGGGTTGCGTCCCCTTTGCTGTTTGTTTTTGATAGGCAAGAGAGTTGGTGTTGAGACGTAACGTTCTTTGCAATGATCAGTTGAGGATCATTGACCGTTGTGTGCGTATAGCTGTGCTTCTAGCTCATGGCAGAGTGGGAATTTTGTCGGAGCAGTGCGGCTATGATAGGCGTATGGAGGGTTTCTAGTAGACTTTGTGAGTCCGGTTTGGGTTCTGCTTGAGGACTTGGAACTGCGAGTTTTTTGGAGTCGTGGAGTGGTTGCTGACTGTGGTGAGTGTTGTGCTTCGGCATAACTGTTGTTTGTGTGGATGGTGGTCCCGAGAGTGTGGTAAAGTATGAATCAGGAAGGATATGATGTTAGGGAAGCCTTGGTTGGCATAGCCTGTTCGGACCTACGCGATTGTTTGGTTGGGAATGGAGGAGCTGTGATGAGTTCTGCATGTGGGAAAATTGCTAAGTGTAAGATGCAAGTCTTGGTTGGTGTCTTGGGTTTGAAAGTTTGCTATTGTGGATTTAAGAAATTGATGTATGTGTTCTGCATTAGAGTTGATGCTATATGTCAGTCGACCTGTTCCCTTGGCCGGATCACGGGAATCATGTTTGATTTGTTAGACAACGGAGATCGTATTTGACTTGAGGTTGATTTGTAGCCTTGGTATTAGTGATCTGATGGCGAGATATTGGGTTGTGCAATGACGTGCTATTGCACGGGAGTTATGATTTGGTTGATATAGGTTGTTGGATACCTTTGAGATGTTCTGTCTACGTGACGTGTTTGGTTGAGTGACTCGCTGGAGTCAGGTGACTTTGTGGCTGTGATGTTAGATTTATTTTCGGTTGTGTGAAACCTTGTCTAGGACATTGGTGTGCCACCTAATGTTTCTCCTGTGTGAGAATTGTGGTTCGTGATGGAAGTCTGAGTAGAGGATGAAGGTTTGAGGGTTTGAGAGTTTGCTGAGATCTATTCTTTGGTGTTCCAGGTGAGTTAAGTGAACTTCTCTCTGGTGAGCTTCTCTCTAGAATTGGGTGTTGTGTTGTTGCTCGTGGATCGGAGTCCTAACAGCTTCAGTAATGGAGATATTGACATCGGTAGGGTGATGATGTGGTATCAAAGTCAGTGGTCATCTGGTGATCGTTAGGACTTGAGTAAGGTTTGTGTGTAGTGTGTGTGATTTCGTTTGACCGATGTCCGGGCTTGACGTCGTGTGTTTTGACTTGTGCAGATGGTCCTTGGGGAGCATGGTGAGATGTGATTGAGCCAGTATGTGGCAATGAGGATGAGAGTGATAGTCTCTGTGTTTGAGCAAAGAGCTTGTTTGCGATCGAGTACCGTGGTGAATTGGTCTCTTTCTTTGCGCCTGTCGTCGGAGTGGTTTGAGTTCGGTGAGAGTTGTGTTCCGAGATTTGGCAGTGTGAGCTGGATCTTGATCCTCTATTCATAGCTGTCTCCTGGATGATGATGGTGTCTGTGGAGCTTGTTGTGGGATCAGTCTGTATAGAGGTTGAGAGACCCTGACCTATTTTATTTTTTGGAATAATTTCAAGATTGACGGAGTTAGAGTTAATCTTTGACCTTGGGCGTTGGAGCTTGTGCTTCTTCATAGTAGAACAATAGGAGCGTATGAGTTTTATGCTTGTTCGGGTTCTGTTGAGGCTTGTTTGATTTGGTTTAAGGTTAGAAAATTAGTTTTTATGCAGAAAAGCACACTGCCTTGAGGTTCGGTCGACTGGAGGGGTTGGCCCAGTCGACTGGACAGAGATTTTCTAGTTCAGTCGCCTGAACTAGGGTGTTCGGTCGACTGGACCGTGGCACTGGGCAATTTCTATGTTTCCAGTAGGCTGTTCAGTTGACTGGAGTGGGGGTCCAGTCGGCTGAACTGAGGATTTTGGTGAATTTTTGGAGTTTTTCTATAAATATCAGGGGCTGAGATATTTTAATGGAGCTTTCTTTTAAGCTAAGTTTCGGTTTCCTCTGCCTTCTCTCTAGATTTCTGAGGGCCTAGGGCTCAGATTTCAGCAATTCGACAGTGGATCCTCGATGTTGGTGCCGTGGGCTTTGTATATATCCGGACATATTCTCGTTCCAACAAGGTTCGATTTTTGAGGCTTCAAGTTTTAACTCGCCGAGGTAGGATTCTAGACCCTATTGCTGTATTAGGATGATATATGTAATTGTGTATGCTTTTACCGGATAGATATGCATCAAACGTGACTTTCAAGTGTAAACCTCGATTTTTGGGTAAAGAGTGGATTTTTACGCATTTTCTCGATTTTTATACGTGATTCGGGTGTGTTGACATCCGTGGTTTTCAAAGAGGTTTGAAAACGAGGTATTTTGTGAAAACGGTGAAAAATGTGCTTTTGGAGGTTTGGAGCTAACCTGCGGGGTTGAGACTCACCTTTTAAACGTTTTGTGAAAATGGTTTTTGATCTCCATTTTGATGGATTGGATCTCTTTTATACATGTGATGTATAAACTTTTTTTCGGGTTTTCGTAGTTGAGCTTCAGTGGGTTTTTTAAATATTTTCCATAGATGTACTGTGACAGTGGGTATTGTTGAGTTGGGCTTCCATTGCTCCTCGGTGTAAGTTCGGAAACGTGCACAGCGTAAGTGCTCTGTACCTTCGGGTTAGTCCCCATAAATTGTGTGTGATTGGGTTCTTTGTACCCTCGGGCACAGGTCCCGTAAATTAAGCAGTAGGTGCTCTGTACCTTCGGGTTATTCCCGTAAATTGAGTGGTTCGGTTGCCTCCGTTAATGGCGTCGTTGTTGTGACTCCGTATAGAGCTTGTCATTACTAAACCTGCGGATTGAGGGTAATTGATGAGAGTCTATAATTGTTTCCTTTGTCGATGTGACAGAGTCGGTACATAGGATTTCATTTTACTGTGTTCTCCTCGGCTGTGTGACCCGAGTGGAGGAAAACTGTTTTACCGTTTTATTTTCCTCGGTTGTGTGTTCCAAGTGAAAAAATAATATTTTGATTTCGGTTGTATGATCCGGGTGAACAAAGATCATGTTTTGACTACTGTTTTATTTACAGCTTTCCCTTAACTATGGCATGGTATCTGTTAGGATGATATGCATAGTTTGAAGGATGGAAAAATGTGGAGTTTTATGAGATAAAACATTTTTGAGGCTCGTGATAGCCTGACGAAAAACTTGTGATTTTAGAAGGAAAAACTTTTTGGCTCCCCTGGTTGAGCCCGTGTGTGCGTAATTGCATAACTTGCTTTACAGCTTTACTGTCTATGTTCTATTGGGCTTCGGCTCACGGTGTGGAATTTTACTGTAAAACCTTTTTTAGGTAAGCGTGGTCCTGTAGGTTGACCCAGTGGTACCTGGAGGTAGCTGATGACAAGACGTCTGTTTTGTCTTGATAGGTAGTTTATACCTGCTGTATATGTTTTCTATTTATTTGTAACATGTTGTAAATCGTATACTATGATATGGATGTATGCATGTTTTAATGCTTTCGAGAGAACCGTGGGTTGGTTGTTATTTTCTGTAGTTTCATACTACGTTTTTCGTTGTTGGGATCAACGGTTTGCAAATGGGATTTTCAAATGATTTTTGCTTCACATAAACTTTTGTGCTTTGAGGTAGATTTTGGAACAGCCTAAACTTCTTTTAAAATGAAAAGATTTTTCTTATTCAAATACGTATTTTGTTTTTAAAGGCTTAGCTTGCGGGGCTGTAACTGTAGTCTTTTGGCTACTCTTTTAACTCAAATAAACCCTCGGTAGTACGTTTTTACAAAGGTATTGGCCTTGTTTGGTCCTCGGGTTTTAAATCCCTTTTGTTTGGGCGGTTTGGTGGTTGTTCGGTGGCCTTTCGTGTGACCCGGAGTTTGGGGCATGACAAAGAAATTCAAAAAATTCATGGACGACAGGTAGTTTCTTTTTTACGATTACAAAAGGGGAGCAGGTAATGTGAGACAGAGAGTGATGAGAAGAAGAGAAGAAAAGATTGATAAACATTCAGTAGGTTTTGATTTTGGGAGGTGAAGATGTAAAAAGTTTAACATATATTTTTTTTGGTTGAATGGGCTATTTGAATGGGTTGGATGGATGTTTGAATATTTTTTTATGCTTATGAATGAATGCCTACTTATATATGTATTTGTGTATATCTTGTTCATATGTTTATGATTAGCTGTTGATTTTCCTTAAAACAAATCACTTTGCACAAAATTATTGTGATACACAATTTCTTCTAAGTTGATACTGCAAATCATCATCTAAGTGTATATTCTCCTGTTAAATGTATGCCTAACCTTATGAATGTATATCCTATTTAAGACATATTGATAAGGGGAGGACCCTTGTTGAAAAATCTTTTCAAATATTTTTTAGAAAATGTAGAATTGGTTGTAATCATCAAAAAATGAGAGATTGTTAGCCAAATGGCTTTTTATTTTGATTTTGATGATTTTCATAATTCATTTTCTAAGAATAAATGAAATTAAAAGAATATTTTTTTTATATTTCTAGAAAGAAAGTGTTAACAAATTTTGAACAATTGAGTTGACACCTTTAACCAAAAGAAATAATTTATCTCTCAAAAGGATTAAAACACTTTAAATATTCTTACATGAGAATATTTTTTGTTGAACCCAATTTAAAAATAAGTCAAACACTTTAAGGCAAAGTATACTTGAAGCACACATCAAGTGTGTCAACACATTTGAACAAATGGTTTGACACCCTAACAGTTTTATAAAGTTGCTTTTAGGTATCAAAGTATTAGTGTCGACACAAATAAATTTTATATCAATACAAAAGAGCCGAAGCTCTCAAGACTCAAAATGAGTCAACACAAATTGAATTTGTGTCAACACAAAAGTGTTTCTCACTTTTGGTATCTTGTAATTTGAATTGACACAAATGGAAAATGTGTCGACACAAAAGAACCGACGCCACCTGCAGATTTTGGGTGTCGACACAAATGAGAAGAAGAGTCAACACAAAAGTCCCAAGCCCGCCTGAAGAATTCTGGTGTCGATACTAAAGTCCAAAAGTGTCGAAACAAATTTACCGAGGGTTCTTGTAGAATTTAGTGTCGACACCAAAGAAGACTTGAGTCGACACAAAGTGCCTCCTCCTGGATTCTGAAGTTCAGATGAGTCGACACCAGATCCAAATGTGTCGACACCGTTGTGTTGGTGAGAAAACTTCTTGAAATTATGTTGACCCTTCAGAAGAATTATGTCGACCCAACCACTTAAAGGTCCCTGGCTTAGACTTTTTGTGTCGACACCAAAGGCTTTTGTGTTGACACCTACGACGCAGATTCAAATTCACAACAGACCTCAACGGTTGGACTTTGGCATTTATTGCTCCCACCTACCTCCAACGGTCATGAATGCACAAGATCTTATATAAGGAGTTACTTCTCAGCATTTAATTACACTGGAGACCTACACTTACCGGTCTATTACTTGAATCAATCTCATTACTCTCAAGCTGTCATTTATTACTGAATCTCCATCTCTTTCCTCAGCTCTCTTTACCTTCTCATTTATTGTAAATTAATTCTGTAAAGAGTGTGAGTATTTCACATTAATACTCTTCATTTATTGTATTCAAGGGTGAGTCACCATTTATCCTTTGAGTGAGTGAGTAAATCTCATCAAATAAGAGTTCAAGAGAGATTATAAGAAAATAAGAGATTATTTTCATAGGATCTTCTTGAAGCTGTGTTAGGCTTTTGAATGTGCCCGTAAACATTTGGATATCTCAAGCAAAGTCTTGAAGTTTTAAAGGCTTGAAATGCGCCCGTAAAGCATTCTCTATAGTAAAAATACTCAAATGGTAACTTGAGGAGTGGACGTAGGTTTGGAAGAAACTGAACCATTATAAACCTTTGGTGTTTGATTCAATCTCTCTATCCCTAACCTCTTTAATATTTGTATTACTTTAATATTTGATTATCTTGCTTTATTCGATCGCAATATTAAAAGATTTTTGAAAAGGTTTTTAAAATCATTATTTATTTTTTCAGACCCAATTTGGGGGTTGCCTAAAACTAACAGTATGTTTGATTGTATGGTTGTGTGATGATTGGTTTTTAGTTTTCACAACGTTTGAATCCTGGTAGAATCAATGTGAACTCCATTGAAGGCATAAGATCTTGTGAAACCTTTTCTCTGTTGTAGATTGAATGTGAACTTTTGATATGGAGACATAGGAACCAAACTTGTAATCTTTAACAGATTGAAATTGAAGATTTAGATGACTTTTGAAGGCCCCAGTGATGTTATCTGCGAGTTAGTAGTGTTCTTGTATGATAGAACAACCTTGGGTGGAAGAATGGCGCAACTAGGGTTCCCTTTGCGATGCAGAAAATCCCGGTCCATTCGGACACCCCAGCATCTATTCGCATGAAAACGTTACTGGTGGAATCCGTCCGAACACCCTAGCGTCCATCCGAGCAGAAATCTCTCTGTTGCAAATCATCTGGACAGCGGACAACCAGTCCAAACAAAACTCTTGTTTTATTGTGAATGTTTGCTTCTGAACAATATGAACAACCAATATTATTGTATACTTGACAGGGTTTAGTTTAAATGAATTCATAATTGTGAAATTGGTTAATATGCGTAACTAAAAAATAAAATAAAATTCTCAAGTTTTTATTTTAAATTTATTTTTCATAAAATAAGAGAGTTTGGGATTTTATTAATTACACATATAACACGTAAAGAACGGTTTTAATCGAAATCTTTGTAACATGTGATTTATTTCAAAATTATGAATTTGTTAAAATTAAGCAATTTTTATAACCATGAAAAATGTTTTAAAAACTAAGTGGGTGAGTAAATTTATTTACGTATAAATTCCACAGTCTCTATCACTAGTTTGTAGGTGATGTAATTAATTTTATTTGTTAGCCTCGGCGCCTTCCTCTCCATCGGATAAAATTAATTATAGTATCACTGGTACCGGCCTCCTTTATGGATAATTTTAGCTAATTATTAGTATGGATTACTTCTCTATTTAAGGGGTTCATTGTGAAGAAATTGACTTGGTATTAAGTAATGGTATACACTTAACTATAAATAATAGTATCTTCTTCATCTGAGTCATTGCTAATATTTATAGGATCGAAACTATGCTAGCTATATAATTTTACATTGCATGGTCTATTGCCCAAATAGTAAAACTAATAGGAATCGGCCTATCTAGATAAATAATGAATAGTAGATGACATTCTCATCGAGACATAATATTCACGGTGTACCAGGTTGTTAGCGAGTTCTTTTAAAAATGGTTGAGGAAACCAAATTTTAAAATGAGTTCAAAGTTTATGCTCATTATGGGGTTTTCTGTGAGTTTTGTAAAGGGAATTCACGTGTTTATTTTAAAAAGATGTCAACACTTTGAAAATCAAAAATATGAAAACCCTTTACTCTTCAAAAATGGAATCGACACTTGATTTTTGATAAAAACTAAGCAAAACAAAATAAGCCATTGATATTTATTGTTACCAGAGAAAAATGGGTTTGGAGGCAAAGGTACTAATTGGGGAAGGTGTTAGGCACCCCGTTTTCGTTAGGCTGGCCTTTACTCATCATCATTGGTTCATAACTTTAAATTTTCCAAATGAATGCAAGTACAAAAAAGTGGAATAGAAAAAGAACAAACAAAATTGAATAGGGAAAATACATATTTTAATTGTATCAACACATAAAAAAGATAAGAACACCATTATGCTAAAAGTAAGAAAAGAGAACTACTAAACCCTAATCATGATATTACTAAACTTAAAGGATATAGCTGAACACCGCAAGCAAGAATTTAAACAAAACATGGCATATACGAATTTAAGCTACTAGAAATGAAACACCAGTTTGTGGCCGAGACATACAGATGTAGCTCGCCAAGAAAATGAGACCAAAGTTCACAAGCGCGAATAACAATGTCATCACTGTGATGATGTAAGTACTAGGTTGTCACGTCTGCAACATTAATTGTTGCGATTGTGAAGTCTCCAAGCACTGTTTTGCTGAATTTTGAAATTCAGTGAGTTGGGTTTTCAAATATAAATGGAATTACAAAATCATTTTAAAACTATTTTGATCAAAATTAGAGTAAATGAATGAATGATTTAATACTAGAAATATAGCGAAAATAAGCATGCAAACTACAAAATTAAGACGTAAATGATTTCATAATAATAAATAGCAAACATGCAAATGACATAATTAAAATGGAAAATTTAAACTAATTTTGACATTTCCACTGGGACAGTGAGTGTGGATTGTCTTACGATAATACCAACAATATAGTAATCTGAGCGAGTCCTCATGTCAAGATTGGAATGCTAGTCTCTCCAACCACCGAGGATGCTCCAATTCCACTATTTCTAATGGTGGTAACATGTAGGAAGCAAGGATTTGAGTTGGTATTCCGACAGTGTATTGACGAATTCAATTCGTCCCCTAAAACTCATACTAGAGGTCAGAATTCGTATGGCCTAGAATGTCGTCCACTGACGTGGTGAAACGTATAGGGTTCTAAAGGTTCTATAGCAATTTGCGGTTGCAAGAATCAAGGTAGCAACCGAAACAATGGAAGGCACGATCATGAGGATTATCAAGGTTTTTAATGGTTTCTTATTGCAGTCGAGACAACCAATTGTAACGGTCGTGAGGAACAAACACGCGACTGCGACTTCTAGAGTGAATGACATACAAGGTCGCTAGATTCAAAGGTGGTGGACTAAATGTTGGAGCGAAAAAAATTTTGAACCGACGCCGTGACCGTAAAAAACGATGTATGCGTTTTTTTATGAAAACTAAGAACTATATATTAATCTTAATAGTATAATACCTTTATGAAACTTGTCGAAAAGTTTCAAGAAGTTCCGAATACGTTGAAGATGACCTTGCAACATTCTCACGTATGTCCCGAATGTACTACGACGATCACGGTGTGTGGGAACCGATATCGATCGAAGAGTTTTTTCTTTATTGGTTTCTACTTATACACTTCTCTCTAAGAATGTAAAATTAATTGCCAAAAGAGGAGAGGGGGCGGCGACAATATGGTGAGGGGATTAGGGTTTTTTTTGGGTTTTATACATAAAAAACCTCTTTTTGATATATTTCTCCATATATCAAAGATAATGTTAAATATATATATATATTCTCTTTCCTAAAAATAAGCAAGAGATATATATCTTCTATAAAATCAAATCTCCACCCCCTTATTAGGGCCGGCCACCTAGGGAGTAATCCCTAGGTGTGCCAAAAATCAAAATCGCTCTTCATTATTTAATTTGATCTCTGAATGTCCCCGGTGGCAAAATCGGTATTCTAATTAAATTAAATAATAATCGAAACCAATAAAAAAAATATCCGTGCGTGTAGTGGGCTACGTGAGGGATTACGAGGAAGTATAGGATTCGGGCTAACTGTACGAAAAAATCGGATATCCCTAACTCTGTCCCCGAGTTAGATCCTTTCTCGTACGAGCCAGAACTTAATCCACTAAAGGTCCTGACTGAACTCTCGACCCTAACTCAAATTATGTTTTGAGTTTTCAATTATCAAATGCACTGAATTCTCCCCACGTTTAAGATATGGGTTCCCTATAAATAAATTAGGTTACTGTTAACCCGATTTAATTATCCTCTTTTCCTCGCAACCGCACCGCTTAACCTTTTGATATGCCGGATCCGAAGATCCACTGTACAAGTTTATCATAGTCAAACCTATAAGCAAAGCACACGAGGAGGAACTCTTCAACCTAAATCGGACGTGGTTTCCGTCAGCTGATTATCAATCATCGGACAAATAATGCCAGTACCCAACTCATCGG
>JAUMHN010055749.1:0-27463 GCA_032360265.1 Heliamphora ciliata
TGGTATGTCCATTTCTATCTAAACTGTGAACATAAAACTTATATTCTGCAAGAACCTAAAATCTGATTTTCTGTGTGTAAGCCTACTCTACACACCAGATTAAATACTATACAGAATATTGGATATCCATGCATATCAAAAAAATGATATACATACATTACTTATAAAGATTCTCATAAAATAAAAAATTAATTTTATTAAAAAAAAAAATTAAACACTAAAAATATGATTTTTAGTATACAAACCCTAACAAGTAGTTCCATATGTTAGATACAATGTTCATGTAGACCACCTTTGTAGTAGGTCATTAAAAATAGGTGTTTTGGATTACACAAAAGTATATGATAGGGGTGTCCTTAGAGGGCTGAAACACAATAGAGAGTTCAAAGGGATTTTGACTTATCAAAACTCAATATTGTCTGCTTAGTTTTGGTGGGTTGTTAGATATACATGTTATCTATAACTTTTATGTTTTGGCCCAAACTCGAAGCTCATTGTAAATTAGGATTTTTGGGTCAGTATTGTTGACTGGTTGGAAAATGACACACTTTAGTAAAATTGCAATATCTCGAGTTCTATTTATTCAAATGAGTTAAAACTAACTTTGGATGAAAGATAACACAAAAATATAAATTTGGATATAAATAACATGCTTAGATCAGTTTTCTACGTTGAGTTATGGCGTTCCAAAGTTCAGGGTAGAAACATTAAAGTTCTCAAAATCAAGTTCCTTTACGTTCAAGGCTCCTACTTATGATATGTCAAGGTTTTATTCTATTTCTTTGCATGCTTGTGTTTTAGACATAAATATCAAGGTTCCAGCACACTTCTAAGTCATCAAACTAAAAAATAACAACACACAACAATATCTCATAACATCCCAAAACACAACAGCCCCTAATTCTCAACTACGCCACCTTTTTGGTTTATTTTCGATTCATGATTTTTAAAGTGTTTAAAGAGATGAGTTGATGGATATTTTGAGTGATATTAGACGTAAGGTTTATAGATTTTACTTACTTGTTTGAGGGCTCAAAGGATGGTAGTATGAAAGAACTTAGCTTTCGAAAAACACATCTCCTTGATTTCTTCTTCCTTTCTTCTTTTCTCCTTTTGTTCTATCTCCTTTCTCTCTCAAGCTAGTAGAACACCTCAGAACAAATGGAATTATGGTTTCTCTCCACTATATGGACGAAATATGAAGAGGATATGGAGGGTGTTTGGCTTGCTTATATAGAGAAAAAGCTAGGGAACCAAAAGGGAGCAAAATGATCACATTTTAGTACTTTTTCCCCTCCTTCATATGGATTTATTTAATTTTGTGCTAGTTTTGAGGGAACATATCATATCAAGGAAAGGGAATACAGCTGGGGGGTCAGTTTGGGGGACAAAAAATCTAATTTCAATCAATCATGGGGTTTTGCATTGGTTTGCGTGCCATTTTGTGCAAGAAAATGCTTTAAAAGTTAATTTTTGTATCTTTTTGATATTTTTTCCCACTAAAACATATTATTTTAGTATGTTTATGATAAATTTAGTATTCTCATGAATTATCATATTTTTCATAGTAATTGATTAAATAGATGTAGTCCTTTAAGTCAAATTAAGCTAATTTAACAATATAGGACTTTTTGACTTATTTTGGTGTGTATGAACTTCAATAATGATTTGTTTACTTTTATTAGGCCATAATATCATACTATTATGTATATTACTTGATTAACAAGTGTTGGATCATCATAATGCTTGATTGGACATCTCTCTCATATTTTTAAGCTTAAAGAAAGCAAAAAGCTACTTTTGGCACAACTCCCAATGTGGCCGGCCACTAAGGGAAATTTTTGTTATTTTTGATGTTATTTTGTCTTTTGGTACTTAATTGTACTTAAATTATTAATTTAGGGTGTTCATGTATCAAAATTTAGATTTTTAAGACTTGTTGCTGTATTAGGGGTAAAACGGTCATTTTACTTTAATCATGAGAATTTTTTATTTTTAATCTTATATTTCATGTTATTTACTTAATTTAGAATGTTGGGAGGTTCTCCGGGTGTTAAGGTTTTATTACTTGAGTTTTGGACCATTTTAGGGTTTCTGGATCGAATTAGGGTTTTGGGTTGATTTAGGGTTTCGAACCTTTTCCATGCTCCATGGCCTTGTGGGGTATTCGTCACTAATAGTTAGGGTTTGGGCTAGGTCTTTAAACGGGTTATTATCAATCGGGTTATTACAACTAGAGTATGAACCAGGTTGTTACAAACTACTCCCTTAAACAAATTTCATTTTCGAAATTTTGTCCCTTACTTCATCGTGTGAAAGGTTGGGGATGATATGCTAGCATTGTGCCTTCTCATATTCAAGTTGGGTTTCGCTCTTTTTTGGTGCTATCCTTAGAGCTTTTATTAACAGAATCACTTTTCTTTTAGAGCACCTTGCTTTGGATCTTTACTAAGCTTTCCACGAAGTTACGCCCTTGTATTCACGTACAACTCATGGTGGCTGATATGATGTTTGTATCGACGAGCACGTAAGCTAATCTTTTGTTGAAGTTGCTTGATCTACACACCTTTGCATTACTCGGTGTCAAGGTTTCATGTTGTTCTCTTTGAATCCGTACGATAGTGCTATTCTCTACTCATGCCCATTTCTTCTTCTGTCGGTAATCGATGATAACGTGATGTCCAGAGAGCTAGTCCATTCTGAGAATCACGTCGCATTCATAAAAATCCATGACTCATAGGTCGCATGGCATAAGGGTGTCTGTACTCTCAATGTGCATGTTCTACAAACAAAGTTTACTCGCGTGTGGTATTCTAAGGGTGTATCGACGCTTAGAGCCTGCTCTAACACTTCAGGTTCCAAGGGCAGAGATTGCATACATGTTAAAGACATGAAAGAATGGGATGCTCCAGATTCAAATAATACTTTCACTAAGGTATTGAGCAGTACGGACATACCTTATATGACCTGAGTGTCTTCCACCTCCTCTTCTTCCTGCAGGGAAAAACACGTTCTCACATCGGTCGGTTCCCATTGTTGTTCCTGGTGTTCCCGTTCTTTATTCTATTGCTTAAACCTCCTTGGGGTCTCTAATTTTTTTGTTAAGCGACAACTTTCCCCTTTCATTCTGCGAGTTAACTGCTGGCCTAGCAACCTGAACAGGCTGTGGATATCTTGGTAGTTGATTCTGGGGTTGCCTCCATGGTTAGGGTTGGTTGCTCTGATTCCTCTGCGCGAGGCGTGGGCACTCATACTTCCTATGTCCTGGATGGCGATATTCGAAACATATCGCAGATGTTGCGAAGGGATCCCTTGGTTACCCTTATCTGTACTCCTGGTGGTACAATTTCTTAGGAATAGATATTTGGTTGCTTCTTATCGGTCCTCCAAAGCTGGTGCTTCCTCTATTCTAGTTCCATATCTTCTTTGAGTCTGCTAGATCGGTTTCAGCGAGCAAAGCTGCCCGAACTACTTGAGTGTATGTGGGGAGCTACAACCAAATCACCCTCGCTCGTATAGATGGTTTAAGGCTGCATTCAATCTTCCGTGCCTTAGACTTCTCATCCGGTACAATGGTTGCGGCAAAACGACTTAATTCCTCAAAGTGATTCACATACTGCGTTACTGACATTGAGCCTTGTTTAAGATTTAGGAACTCACGAACTTGTCCTTGACGAAAGGGGGCTGGGAAATACTTTTCCAAAATAGCCCTTTGAATTGGTCCCACGTCAGAGCTGCTACGTCCTGTGTGTTGTTGATCATGGAACACCAATGATCAGCTTCTCCCTTTAATAAATGTGTTGCTAAGGCCACTCGGTCAGCCTCAACTTGAACTCCCATTGAGTTAATTAACTTCTTAACCGCCCTCAGCCATTCTTCTACTTTCATTAGTTCTGCTCCTCCTCTAAACGTCGGGGTTCGCTATTTTCCCATCTTAGATAAGAACCACGCTCAGTCACATACAAGGGGACGATTGATGCTAGCGGCTAGTTCTCGCAACACTTGGGCTAGTCCTGGTACTTCGTTGTCTATTCGCTCGTTAGCTTGTCGATGGTTTGGTCATCTACTAACCATCTGAATAAAGAGGGAAAGTGAACAAATCCTTTACCGAGATTTAAGGAAAGATTCCTAGATAGTTCAAATGATAGGTTGTATGAGGCTAAATGGTCACGGTTAAGGCAATTACCGTTGACACAAATTGAGTGGTCATTTGGGGTTCAAGTGTAGGTGAAACAAGAGGAGGACAATGAATAATACTTAAACAAATGTCCTTGGAATTACTCCAGTACAATCAGATTCTGATAAAGAGATGATAAGCAATGGGCAGCCAAACTAGATATTTGCCCTGAAGTTATGTCAGCCTAACGTACTTTAATTCAAGCATCTAACTCTACTTCCCTAGTAAAGATTTCAAGGGTGTACAAAGAATTCACAAAATCACCGCAACAGATTGTGGTTTCAGAATCGAGAGAAAATGAACGATGACAAAAGATGTTATCAATGTCAAATGTTTGGAACAGGTAATTATCAAAGAATTGATATCGAGTTCTACGAAAGAAGATTTAGTTCAAGCATGAAGGTTTGAATTGGAGAAGAATCAAATGCGAATACGGTCATTATTGAGGCATGAAAACTTGAGGACACGGGTATTTCCTGAGATTGAATTTCTAATAGGGTTATCAACAAGACTTGGGTGCATAAAGGTTACCGACGAACAACACTTGACGGTACCATTGAGTACTGAGGATATAAGAAGGAAGGACATACAAAAGAACTTTAAAAAGTTGACACAAGGGCTTGGGATAAATGAGAAAAGGACTTATAAGGATGAAGTCGCAGGGTTTTAGCAGTTTCTCTCGAGGTAATATCTAAAACTTCTCCTAGTACGTACTCTTGTCTACTCCCCTTAAAATAAGATAACTCGTTGCATGAATCTTCGATCTTCGATCTCGATGCCCTTACTTGTCTTTTACATGTAGATTCCTTGTTGTTCTCAAACTCGGTAGCGTCCTAATACGACTCGTTAGAAGACTTAGATGCAGAAGATTTTAGTTCTTATAATGTATAGATGATAATAATAATTAATACAACGCATCCTATAGAGCTCCAACGCGACAGAACGCATGATTTTCCATAACCTAAGGCCTGAAGGTTCACTAAACTTGGGCTCTGATACCAACTGTGATGCCCCGTCCTCCGGGCATGTCGGGACATACATAAATATAAATAAAGGGATATTCTAACAATTCATTCATATTTACATACGTTAATTATTACATCATAAAAGAGTTTTGAACTGATTAAAAGTACATAACGTATACAGTTTCACCAAGGCTTTCAAACATATTACAAGAGTGCTGGAAAACTGAAACAAAAGAACAAAAACAGAGGTATCAAATCCTCAGAACGCATCTATCAAAACACTCAGAACTCATTAGTGGGGTCCACATGCTCCTGGAACTCACCATGTTCCTCGAATTCTTCTTCCCCCTCTGGGACGACTTCCTCCAAAAACTTCTTCTCACCAGTGGCACGAAAGCCATGAGCCAAAGTCCAGAAGAAAAATACTCTAACCTTCTAACTAATCTTATGGCACAAAATATTCTACAACGCATATAATATAACATCCAAGACAATTTAAAGTCAAGGAGGTAGACAAATTTATGACAGGATAGCAGATAAGCCAATAAACATGCGTATATGAGATGCTGTGTACGCAATGCAGATGTCCAACCCGACATGCACCTAGATTATAACAGGAATTCTATACCAGGAATTACCAAAGTAGACTTGATGGGAATTTGATCGCCAAACCTATCCTCGCCTCGTTGCGAATATAAATGCTTCGTTTGGCTTTATACCATATCTGTTTTACTCAATGACAACGGCGTAGGGACGGGCCATTAAAATCCATCCTTATCCTCCGGCCAACAAAAATAATCAAAGTAATAATGCGCAAATAATCCCACATTAAGGACCAGGATGCTCGTTTGGCGTCAATCCAAAGTCAAAATAATCAAAACCAAAATGCTAGCGACAAACCCATGGTACCCAATAATATTCATGATAAACCATTTCAAACACCGAGGACGAACTCAGGGTGTATAAAGAAAATTTGTAGCACCAGGGATGAACCCAAGGTGTACGAGGGGAATATATCTCAAAATATTTATAAAAATGACTATCAGGGACGCCCTAGATTTAGAACCAAGAAGAACAATTCAATACCGTCCACCCCAACAACGATGCACATATATGGACTCCAATAATGCCGGGATGCAAGTGACAATGTCTATGACGTATAATATGGATCTCAAGTGCAACTATCTATATCATGGCATCAATTAGCATGCAAAGTTCATTGTACAACTCACTAAGTATAAGGTACAAGTATGTAAAGTATAAGTTACAATTCTCAAGGTACAATTCAAACTTGATAGCATTAGTTTTAAATCACCATACATTCACTTAAAAATATTAATCAACTAATTCAAGTAAATCATCATATAAAACTCAGGTCTCATAGCAAAGGATACTCAAATCACACTTAGCCACTTTTAAGGCCAAAATCGAGTATTAAATTGAAAGGGTCGACAAGGTTTTGGGACATCTAGATTTGGAACGAAGTTATGATTTTTAAACAACATTTAGATAAAATTATTTCCTACAACTCTCGTGTTTAATGCTAATGACAAAACCTAATAAAATTGGGTGAATAAAACATTCTAAGCGAAAACGGTTTAGCACTTTCCTCAAAATTTTACCGAAATTAAGCCTCTGTTGATCTCGGTTTTGGTGTAATATATCAAGTCCAAATGAGTCCATTTTTGAATATGTTCTATTTTATCAAGTCCCCTATAAGTCTCATATTTAGTGCTATGGGTAGTTGTTTGGAACAAGTTAGTGTTTTTGGCCATTTTAGAAAATAGATTATGTCAGCCACCAAAACTCAGCAAAGTCAGTTTTGAACAAAGGGTTTGAAACGATTTTGGGGGATCATCCTGATGCATCTAGGCCTGATATTTGGACATCAAGTAATTCAATATGTTAGCTACAATTTTCATGTAGACCACCTTTGGAGTAGGTCACTAAAAATAATGGTTTTGGGCTACACAAAAGTATATGACATGGGCGTCCTTTGAGGGCTGAAACAAAATAGAGAGTTTCAAAGCGGTTTTGACTTATCCAAACTCAATATTTTGTGCTCAGTTTTGGTGGGTAGTTAGATATACATGTTATCTACACCTTTTATGTTTTAGCCCAAACTCGGAACTCATTGTAAACTAAGGTTTTTAGGTCGGTATTTTTGACTAGTCGAAAAACGACACACTTTGGTAAAATTGCAATATCTCGAGTTCTACTTAATCAAATGAGTTGAAACCAACTTTGGATGAAAGATAACACAAAAATATAAATCTGTACATAAATAACATGCTTAGGTCAGTTTTCTACATTGAGTTATGGGGTTCCAAAATTCAGGGCAGAAACATCAAAGTTCTCAAAATCAAGTCCATTTACGTTCTAGGCTCCTACTTATGATATATCAAGGTTTTGTTCCATTTCTTTGCATGCTTGTGTTTTAGAAATGAATATCAAGATTTCAGCAGACTTCTAAGTCATCAAACTCAAAAATAACAACACACAACAACATCTCATAACATCCAAAAACATAACAGCCCCTAATTCTCAACTACGCCTTTTCGATTTGTTTTCGGTTCTTAATTTTTAAAGTGTTGAAAGAGATGAGTTGAGAAATATTTTGAGTGATATTAAACATAAGATGTAGAGATTTTACTTACTTGTTTGAGGGCTCAAAAGATGGTAGTATGGAAGGATTTAGCTCTAGAAAAACACCTCTCATTGATTTCTTCTTCCTTTCTTCCTTTCTCCTTTTCATCTCCCTCATTTCTCTCTCAAACTTGTAGAACACCTCAGAACAAATGGAATTCTGGTTTCTCTCCACTATATGGATGAAATATGAAGGGGAGATGGAGGGTGTTTGGCTTGCTTATATGGAAAAAAAGCTAGGGAACCAAAAGGGAGCAAAATGATCACATTTTTGTACTTTTTCTTCTCCTTCACATGGGTTTATTTAGTTTTGTGCTAATTTTGAGGGAACATATCATATCAAGGGAAGGGAATACATCTAGGGGGGTTAGGTTAGGGGACAAAAAATCTGATCTCATTCAATCGTGGGATTTTGCATTGGTTTGCGTGCCCTTTTGTGCAAAAAAATACTTTAAAAGTTAATTTTTATATTTTTTTGGTGTCTTTTCCTACTGAAACTTATTATTTTAGTATGTTTATGATAAATTTAGTATTCTTATGAATTATCATAATTTTTATAGCAATTGATTAAATAGATGTAGTCCTTTAAGTCAAATTAAGCTAGTTTGATAATATAGGGCTTTTTGACTTATTTTAGTGTGTACGAATTTTAATAATAATTTGTTTGATTTTGTTATCCTATAATATCATATTATTATGTTTATTACTTGTTCAACAAGTGTTGGATCATCATAATATTTGATTGGACATCTTTCTAATCTTTTTAAGCTTAAAGAAAGTAAAAAGCTACTTTTTGGCACAACTCCCAATGTGGCTAGCCACTAAGGAGCATTTTTGTCATTTTTAATGTTATTTTGTCTTTTGATTTTTAATTATACTTAAATCCTTAATTTAGGGTGTCATGCGTCAAAATTTGAATTTTAAAGACTTTTTACTGTACTAGGGGCAAAATGGTTATTTTACTATAATCATGAGAATTTTTTATTTTTAATATTATATTTCATGTTATTTACTTAATTTAGAATATTGGGAGGTTCTCTAGGTGTTAAGGTTTCGTTACTTGAGTTTTGGATATTTTTAGAGTTTTTGGATCGAATTAGGGTTGTGGATTGAGTTAAGGTTTCGAACCTCTTCCGTGCTTCATAGCCTCGTGGGCTAGCCATCACTAACACTTAGGGTTTGGGCTAGGTCTTTACACGGGTTATTATCAACCGGGTTGTTACAACTAGGGTCTGAACCGGATTGTTACATGAGCTATCGTTATTAAATGCTTATTTATTCTCCCCCCGTTAATATTGCAGATACCCTCCGATTAAATTAAATTACTGATAATTATATTTAATCGGCTTCTGCAAAATTTTTTTAAGCCCTTTTCTTAATTTATTTGATTACCATATTATAAAATTCACCTGTAGGGTTTGACTCAGTCTAAACTTATAAGTTTCCTTAAGGTGTATCATCAATCTCGATTATTTAGGGCATGAATTTCGTCACTAATTAATATCCACCATATAATTAATATCGCTATCCAACTCACTGAGATTACAGATTAGTACAAGATCGCATCCTCTAATGAATTAAAACAACAAATATTAAATATATGCAAATAATAATTATTTCGGGATTAAGAGTATAAGCACTCATAATAACCATATGGTGTAAATTAATTTATAAAATCAGTACAAAATTAATTACCTCAACTTGATCCTGTTTAATACACACAAAATGTACTAACACAATAAGTCAAAATAATTGTCGAAACAATTTTCGTTCTCCGTCATCAAGATAGATCTACTAAAAGTTACAGTCATACCGATAGTGTGTCCAATTCCATCTAAACTGTGAATCAAAAACTTATATTCTATAAGAACTGATAATCTGGTCTTCTGTATGTAAGCTGAATTCTACACACCAGATTAAATACTATGTAAAATAAAAATACACATGCACAATATTAAATAAATAATGAAACACATACTTTGCTCACTAAGATTTTCATAAAATAGAAAAAGTAATTTTATTAATAAATAAAATTAAATACTAAAATCAAAATCATGATTTTTAATATACAATCCTAACACGTGCCTGCTCTAACATTTTTGGGGAGGTTTGCTTTTTTAAGAGAGCTCTGCAGGTAGGACTTCGATTTCCTTTACATTTCCTTGTGAGGGAACTCCTTCACTTCTTGGGCAGCGCTCCTGGTCAGCTTGTTCCTAATGCTTGGAGGATTCTGATCGGGAGCATGATCCTCTGGCAAGTGGTTAGCGAGGGAAAGAGCTATCTGAGCCTCCGTGAGATCTTGTGGTGCTACAAACCAGTAGAGCACCTCTGCGGGTATGTCAGCCTTCAAGCGCGAGACAGGCGTGGCCTGATCTCTAGCCTTCCTTCATCTAATAAACATTGGAAGGGCCGCTTCTTTTTTATTTTCGGAGATGGGTGGGAGTCTCATCCCTAGAAGGATATCAACAAGGCAACTCCACGTATATAGAAACTTTGGGCGGACCCCCCAAAAGATGGTTAGTGTGATTTAATTTTTTGCATTTTTGTCATTTTCTCCTTTTTCTGGTTAGACTTAAACTTGGTTAGGATCCATGCTTAGGCGTGTTAGGAACCCTAAAATATCTAATGAAGATAAAGAGAGAGTTGATGCTGCTCATGCTTATGAGAACAAGGATTGGTCCACCTTGGTCAACCTAGATTGCTTGAGTGAGTATCTTCTTGGACCTGAATCTATTACTAATAGTTATTCGTACTTTTCAAGGAAGATGGGTAAGGTAGACAAGGAAGTGCAAAAGTGACTAAAAGAGCTATGGGAGAAGATGAGTGCTCATGGGGCGAGTGGTTCAGGTGCTTCGCCCACCAAGCAGCCCAAAATCTCTACCCAACGTCAGAAAGAGTTGTCTGGTTCTGGGTAATTCGGGAAGAAAGAGGTCAGCGAGCTTGATGAACTTGAGAAGGGGCGCAGCGAAAACTCTAGAGGGGATCTGCCCGGCTAGGGGGCCGATCTGAACCTGGGCTACCCAAAAGAGAGCAGAACTGTCCCCGTTATCACTTTAGTTAACTTTTCAGCTCAGGACTTGTCTAACCTCTTCATTTTCGTGGAGGGTTAGTCTATACATAAAGTAATTGAAAACACCATTCCCCCCATCGATCAGAAAGCCATGAGGGCCTATTTCTCCAATGCCAAAAGAGATCGCTTCCATCAAGAGATGTCGAAGGTGAGCTGACTACCATTTAACATTTTTGGTTGTTTCTGCTTCAATTTTATTTTCTGAATTTTTAACTTTTGTTTTACTAAGGCTGATGCTCTAGGCCACCACGTAGTAGTACGCATGTCTGAATATCACACTGCGTGGAAGGCTTTAGAGAAGAGGCTAGCGTCTATTGCCTATCAGAACAAGCTCTTGAAAGAGCAGCTCGAGCTGTTGAAGCATAAGAACACCGCATTCAAATCTGATCTGGCGAGGATCCATAAGATAGTTGAAGAGTTAAACAAAGAAAAGAAAGAGCTGATGGCTGATTTGGGAGCCAAACAGAAGGAGATCACCAATTTCCAATTCAGGTGCCGTGAGCTCGAGTTTAACAATGTCGGGGGGAAAGCTGGCTTTCTAGAGGAGTTCAAAAGATCAGGGGAGTTTGAGCAGATTATGGGGAAGCGAATTACCGAGCATATATATTTTGTTGACATGAGGGTCCTTTTGGCTGAGCAGTGGGACCTTGATTTTGAGGCCTTCCGTCATCAAGCTCAAATTGCCTTCCCAGATCAGGACTTCTCCACCATTTAACTTGAAGAGGATGACGCTTCTATAGTGGCTGGGTCTCCTCATGCTGAAGACGATGCTACTGACGCCACTGGTGGCTCTGATCCAACTACTTCCCCCTAAAGTTTCTGACTCTTAGGATTTTTCTCCAGCTTCCCTATCTTGGTTTTTTTTTTCGAAAACACTTTAAGTTGTTGAAACTTTATTGTTTTCCTTGGTTGTTTATTTTAGATATATTTTTTGCTTTATTGTTGAATGGTTCAACTTCGTGTTTTCTCTCGCACGTTACTGGATTGGATGATCTGTCTTGCTGGCCTTTGGATTTTCTTTTGGTATGTGTTACTTTGCCTCATGGCCCTCAGGGCTGAGCAGCTCTATTACTTGGTAGAACGAGCTTGAAGGATAATTACCTTGTGGTCAGCCTTGCCCTTTGACCCTTGGGTCGAGGCATTCCTTCGCTTGGAGGCTGATCACACCCTTTGACCCATGGGTTCAGGCACTCCTTTGCTTGGAGGATGATCATCTTGTGATCAGCCTTTCCCTTTGACCCTTTGACCCTTTGACCCTTGGGTTTAGGTACTCCTCTACTTGTGATCAACCTTGCACTTTGACCCTTGGAGGATGATCATCTTGTGATCTTCATTGCCTTTCGACCCTTGGATCTAGGCACTCCTTTGCTTGGAGGCTGATCATCTTGTGATCAGCCTTGCCCTTTGACCCTTGGGTCCAGACAATCCTTTGCTTAGAGTCTGATTATCTCGTGATCAGCCTTGCCCTTTGACCTTTAGGTCTAGGTACTCCTTTTCTTGGAGGATCATTGGGTCCAGGCATTCCTTCACTTGGAGGCTGATCGAAGGCTGATCATCTTGTGATCAGATCAGCCTTGCCCTTTGACCCTTGAGTCCAGACACTCCTTTGCTTGGAGGTTGATCATCTTGTGATCAGCCTTACAGGTGCGCTTATCAATTGTGGTTACATTGCTGAAATTATAAAACTGCTCTTGCCATTTTCATTTCATTCCTTTCGAATAACTTTCATTACATTCCTCAATCATAATCAAGATCTCTTAAAAGAAATGTACTTATTACATTAGTGCCCTGTTCAAGCATAATAACTTTTAAGGTGTTCAGCGTTCCAAGGATGGGTCAGATTTCTCCCTTCCATTGTTTGCAGTTGATATGCATCATTGCCGCAGGTGAATTTGACAACGTATGGCTCTTCCCAATTTGATCCCAATTTTCTGTCTATGGGGTTCTTTGTGGCTAGTGCAACTTTTTTGAGGAACAAATCTCCTGGCCCAAAGCTTTTCTCCTTAATATTGGAATTATAGTATTTACATACGCGCTCTTGATAAATAGTTGTTCTGACTGCTAACTGTTCTATAACCTCCTCTATCAAATCTAAGTCCACTCCTAGCTCTTGATCGTTCTGCTCCAGGTCGAAGTAAGTTACTCTTGTGATGGTCAAGCCTACTTCCACTGGGATCACTACCTCATGCTCAAACACTAAGACATATGGGGTGGCCCTAGTTGGTGTACGCGTCGTAGTCTTGTGCGCCCACAATGCGTTTTGGAGTTCTTCTAACCATAACTTAATTCCCAGCTCTTGACAAAAGTTCTTGAAGCTTCGATTGTCAAATTGCCTTCCATTATCAATGACATTCGCCCTTGGGATTCTATATCGACTATGATGGTTTTCCACACGAAGCTGGTGACATTAGCTTATGTGATTTTTGCCAATAGTTCAGCTTCAACCCATTTGGTAAAATAGTCGATAGCAACCACTAAGAACTTCATTTGCCTTTTTGCCATGGGTAGTGGCCCGACGATGTCCAACCCCCACTGGGCAAATGGTCATGGACTTGTCAAAACTGTTAGCTTGTTTGGAGGTTATTTGCTTACATTTGCAAAGCATTGACATTTGTCACATGTCTTGATGAAGGCCTTGGCATCTCGTAGCGTGGTCGGCTAGTAATATCCTGCTCGAGCCACCTTGTCGACCAGGGATCTGACGCCCGAATGATTTGCACATACTCCCTTGTACAATTCTCTTAGTATATACTGAGGCTCCTAATCAGCTACACATCATAGATATGGGGTTGAGATCCCTCTTTTGCAAAGGATTCCTCCGAGGATAACATATCTTGTTGCCCTGTACTTGAGCTTTCAGGCCTTGTTTCTATCTTTTGGCAATTCTCTCCCCTCTAGGTATTTCTGAATGGGCGTGGCCTAATACGAGGATTGGATTTTCATTATTTCCTGCCCATCTGACTGGTCTTCGATGCTCGGGCATTCCATCCCCTTCCATATTATCTCCTGGTGGATCGTGCTAAGATTGGAAGAAGCTAACTGGGCTAGATGATCGGCCTCTTGGTTATCCTCTCGCGAAACTTGCTGCAGGTTGACCCCTTCAAATGCCTTAAACAAGCTCTCAACTAGTGACTTATACTGCTTGAGCTTTTCATTTTTAGCTTCGTATGTTCCCCTAGTCTGTCAGGCTATTAGCTGAGAACCCGTATTGACTTATACAGCTGGGTTGCGCCACATGCCCTTACTACCGTGAGGCCATGCATTAGGGCCTCATAATTTGCCTTGTTATAGGTTACTTAGAAGTTCACCTGTATGGCGAGCCTAATCCTATCTCCCCAGGGTGATGTGATGATGAGGCTAACTCCACTAATGTCCTTCCGTGCTGACCCGTTTACACTAAGCGTTCACGTTTGTTGTTGATCCAATGGTTGATTTAGTCGGTGATCTATCTGTTCAAGCTCGTTGGGGGACTTGCTTCTGACTTATTTTGGGATACCACGTGAATTCTGCGACAAAATCAACAACTACTTGATCTTTCAATGCAGATCGAGGCCTATATTCAATGCCGAACTGTCCCAACTCGATTGACCACTGTTCCAACCTCCTTAAAGCTTTTGGTTTGTGTAGTATCTTTTTCGAAGGCTGATTAGTGAGCACTATCACTGTGTGCACTTAAAAGTAAGGCCGTAGCCTTCTGGTTGGGATGACGAGGGCAATAGCCAACCTTTTCACATTAGGGTACCCACTTTCTCCTCCTTAGATGTGGTATATAGGTTTTTGTTGGCCTTATTTCATTCTAACCAAGGATGAACTCACAGCAATTTTGGATGTGGCTAAGTACAGGTACAAATCCTTATGTGGGGTAAGATTTGACAACAGGGGCGAGATGGTTAGATAATTTTTAAATCTGCAAAAGCCTTTTTGTATTCGTCCATCCATGCAAACGCCTTCTTTAGAACTCGGAAGAAAGGCAAGCACTTATCTATTGCTTGAGAAACAAATCGATTCAGGGCAACTACCCTTCCTGCTAGTCTCTGTACTTTCTTAGTGTTGTCAGGGGTGCGCATATCCAGGATAGCTTTAATCTTATCTGGGTTTTTACTTCTATTCCCCTCTGGCTGACCATGAAGCCTAGAAACTTCCCTAACGAGATTCTAAATGCACACTTTGATGGGTTGAGTTTCATGTCGTACCTCTTTAAAATGGTAAACACCTCTACAATGTCCTCTAGGTGCTGGTCTGACTTTTGCTCTTCACTAACATGTCATCTACATACACCTTTACGTTTCTATCGATCTATTTTTCAAACATTGAGCTGACCAGCCTTCAGTAAGTTGTTCTAGCATTTTTGAGCTCGAAGGGCATGACATGGTAGCAGTAAAGGCCCTTCGAAGTTATGAATGCTGTCTTCTTCTGATCAGGAACGTGCATTAGGATTTGATTATAACTAGAGAATGCTTCCATGAAGTTGAGCAACTCGTGTTCTACTGTTGAATCCACCAACAGGTCAATTCGAGGCAACATATAGCTATCTTTCGGGTAAGCTTTATTTAAATCTGTAAAGTCAATGCACATTCTCCACTTTCCGTTGGACTTTTTAACCATTACAACGTTAGCTAACCATTTTGGGTGGGAAATCTCCTTAATGAAATCCGCCGCCTTTAGCTAACCAACTTCCTCCACTATTGCTTCATTTCTTTACTGGGAAAAAATTCTTTGCTTCTGCTTTACAGGTTTTCTTCTAGGGTCGACATTTAGCCAATGAACCATGATTACCATATTAATTCCTGGCATGTCGTTGTTGGACCATACAAAAACATCCTGGTGTAAGGAAAGGAATGTAATGACCCAGCTCAAAACATAGTATTAGCAACAGTTAGCCAACGAGATCCTAAGTTGCTAAAAGGCTAGAAACCCTAACTCAAAACCCCAATTCGACCTGAAAATCCAAAAATAATCTAAAACTCAAGAGACAAAACCCTGATACCTAGAAAAGACTCCCAACATCCTCAACTAAGTAAATAACATGGAATATTAGATTAAAAATAAAATATTCTCATAATTAGGGTAAAATGACCATTTTGCCCATAGTACACAAAAAAGTCTTCAAAATTTGAAATTTGACAAATGAACTCACTAAATTAAAGATTTAAACACAATTAAGTAGCCAAAGGCAATATAACAACAAAAATGACCCTTAGTGGCCTGCCACCTAGGAATTTGTGCCCGAAAAATCACTTTTTACATTTTTAAACTCAAAATGATAAAAAGATGTACAAATCAAGCATTATTATGATCTAGGATTATTCAAACAAGTAACATACATAATAATATAATATTATAAGATAACAAAAGTAAATAAATTATTATTGAAGTTCTTAAATACATAAATAAGTCAAAAAGTCACATCTTGTCAAACTAGCTTAATTTGACTTAAAAGCCTACACCTAATTAATCAATTATTGAAAAAATTATAATAATTTATGAGAATACTAAATTAACCATGAACGTACTAAAACAATATATTTTAGTAGGTAGGGACACCAAAAAAACACACTAAATTAGCTTTTAAAGTATTTTCTTGAACAGTATGGTACCAATACCTCACTTAAACCCCAAGTTAATGCAAAATAAGCTTTTGGTATCCCTTAAGCTGACCATGGCCAAAATCCTTACTTTCAAATCTGAAAATGAATTTTTCAAATAGAGCAAATCTTGCCATGCACCCAATGGAAATGAAGAAAATTAAAAAAAAGGCTTACAACCCATAATTGTTTCAACTAACATTCCTCTTTAAAATGAAGACCAAATGCTCCGTTTCTTCTCTACATTTTTGGCTAAGAGAGCTGAGAGACCAGATTTCTAGTGTTTGTAAGTGTTCTTCCAAGTTTGAGAGAGAAAGGAGGGAAGAAGAAGAAGAGAAGGAAGAAGGAGCCTAGGAAGATCAATGAGGTGTCCCTAAAGCTAAGTCCTTCCAACCTTCCACCATTAGATCTTCCAAACAAGTAAGTAAACCTCTAAACTCTCTGCTAACCTCATACAAAAATCTCGCTCAACTTCTCCCTTTAAACACATCCAAGATCAAGAACCGAAAAATGAATCAAAAAGTCATTGTAGTGAGTAAACTAAGGATTGTTCATGTTTTTATAATAAGAGATGTGTTTATATGCTGGTATTCTTGAGTTGTGAAACTTCTATCAGTTGTAGAACATTGGTATTTAATTATAAAACCCATGCATACAAAGAAAATGAACCAAATCTTGACATACTATGTGCTAGGTGGCTAGAACATATGTAAGCCCGAGATTTGAGCTTTTTAAGTACTCTGCTCCAATTTTTAAAAATTCATAACTAAATATAGAAAAATGATCTTAGTGTGTTCTTTATGTCTAGAGCTAGATTCTTATGTTATCTTCCATACAAAATTTGTTTGAACTAATTTGAGCAAGTAGAACTTGAGATATAACCTTTTTACCAAAGTGTGTCAGTTTCAAACCAATATGTATTGTAGACCCAAAAACTTTATTTTCAAACGTGATTTGAGCTTAAGTTAAAACATGAAAGTTGTAGATAACATATAGTTGGATGATTTAGTTTTAGGATTATGCCTTTCAAAATTTAGTTGGATGATTTTGGTTTCTGCAACAATTTTTAATCAACGATTCGCCAAGTTTTTTATTAGGCTTAGGATTTTAAGATAACGTGGAAACTCTAGCTACCTAATCACTGACCGAATAATATGAATTAACTCGTTAGGTTTTATAGCAGCATATAAATATGCTACAGCAGGGACCTATGAAGTAAATAAGACAAGGGCTTTCAATGTAATTACGAAATCCTGCCTCAACTCAGAAGTAATTTCATAAAAATATAAATTATAATTCATTCCACTAAAGAATTATAATTGCACTCTCAGTCTTACTCTCAAAACCATAGTATTCAAGCTCCTGTTATTAAATGCTTATTTATTCTCCACACGTTAATATTATAGATACCCACCGATTAAATTAAATTATTGACAGTTATATTTAATCAGCTTCTTCAAAAATTTCTTAAGTCCTTTTACTTAACTTATTTGATTGCCGAATTATAAATACCACCTACAAAGTTTAGCTCGGTGAAAACTTATAAGCTTTGTGAGACCCTAACCTTTTTTAATTTTTGTAATATTTCGACGTGTTGTTTATTATTTTTACAATAGCATGTTTGTGTGCGTTTTAAGCATGTTCGAGCTTAGAAATGCATGTTGGGTTGGGTACTGGGATCGTTGGGAGTTGTGGTGTGACGTTTAGCAAAAAAAAAAAAAGAAGATATTTTGGTGGCCTATAAATATCTAGTCTTAGATATTTTGGTGGAGATATTTTTCAAAACTTGGAGGCTAAGTTTCATTTTCCAAACAAAAACCTCTGCCTTCTTTCTAGATTTTTTTGGGGCCCGGGCTTTATTTTTGGCGATTGGGTAGTGGATCCTTACTATTTACATCGAGGGCTACGCGTTCATTCGGACATAATTTTGTTTCGACGAAATTTGTTTTTTACGGAGTTCGAGGTGTCGAGTTTTTAACTCAACGTGATAGGATCCTAGACTATTTTGTCTTTAAAGGGTGTTATGTGCAAATATATGTGTTTTTACCGTTTAAAAATGCATGAAAAGTTGGTTTATTTATAAAAAGTTGGTTTATTTTTGAAAAGTTGGATTTTGGTTCAAAATCTCTTTTGGGGTGATTTCGGTTGGAGGAAAAGGGGTTTGAGGCTTTCATTTCGGTGTATCTTTGTTGTTTTGAGTTTGCGTATGCCCGTCAGCTGTAAAGGAGGTGTTTGGCTGGTTTAATTTGGGGCTGAGAAGTTGTTTCACTAGCTTGGGTTTGTTTTTCACCATCGCCTGTAGCTTCTTCTAAAATTTGAGAATTTTGGATTTTTGTGTTGACACCTTTTTCGGTTAGTGTCGACACATTTTCCTTCTGTGGTGTTGAGCACGCTTCAGCGGCTATTACATTGAACTCTCTGTTCTTTTGTGTCGACACATTTTCTGTTTGTGTCGACATAATTTTCCTTCCGTTGGTGCTGAGTATTTTGCTGTTATTTATGTCGACACAATTTCTGTTGGTGTCGACACATTTTGTCGCTGGTGTCGACATTTTTCTGTTTGTGTTGACACATTTTCTGCTGCTGTTTGTGTTGTTACTCTCGGTTCTTTTGTGTCGACACCTCTGCTATTTGTGTCGACACTTCCGTTGTTTGTGTCGATACCTTCGCTGATTGTGTTGACACATTTTCTGTTTCTGTCGACACTTTTCCTGTTAGTGTCAACCTTTTTCTTCCTTGTGTGAGAAGGAGAGTTTTGAGATTGGGGTGGGTTCTAAGAGCCCTTGGTTTACTTGAATGTCATATTTTCATGTTTAAACCATATTTGTTTGGATAAAAGCATGTTTTACATTTTTTTTTGGTTTATTACATCATATGACTTGTGGAGGTATGATTTTCAAATGTGGTTTTGAAAATGGTGATTTTTGATACAAATCTCAACATTTGGTGTTTTAGAGGTTTGGAGCTAACCCTTGGGGTTGAGTTTCAGTTTTGGAAACGTTTTGTTGAAAACGGAGATAAACATTTTAAAAATATTTTTGTTGATCTCCATGTTAATAGATGGATCTTTATATATGTTTAATGTATTATTGTGAAAATATTTTCGTAGTCATACTACGGGTTGATTTTTAAATGATTCTAGATGTATCGATATGGCGGGTATTTGGCACGAGTTGCCCTTGGTAGAAGTCCAAAAATGTGCGCAGAGTCGGTATCTTTGTCTTTCGAGGTAGTTCCTATAAAGAAGGCGTGTGGGTGCTTTTGTCCCTCGATTTTAGTCCGATAAGTCAGCTCTTACGTTGTGGTGGCTTTGTGTAGAACTTGCATTTACCTAACCGGTCCTACGATGTGTGGGGATTGGGTAAAGGGGCAGGAGTCTATAGTTGCTACATCTGTTCCCTTGTGATGGAGTTGGTACATAGGAATTATTTTATCTTTTCTCCTTGGCGGTGTGGCCCGAGTGGAGCAAACTGTATTATTATTTTATTTTCCTCGATGTGTGTTTCGAGTGGAAAATACCATTTTCTCTTTTCTTGGTGTGTGATCCGAGTGAAAAATAATGTTTTGGTTACTGCTTTTCTTTAACTGTGAAAACGTTATTTGCATTATTGATATGCATGGTTTTAAGGATGGAAACGTGGAGTTTTATGAAGTAAAACCGTTTTGAAGCTTGTGTTGGCCTGATGGAAAACTTGTGATTTTGGGCTAGAAAAACTTTTTGGCTCCTGTGGTTGAGCCTGTATGCTTGTGATTGCATATCCTACTTTACAGCTTTATAGTATGTTTCTATTGGGCTTTGGCTCACGGTGTGAGATTTTACCGTAAAATTTTTTTCAGGTAAGCGTGGCCCTGTAGGTTGACCCAGTGGTGCTCGGAGGTGACTGATAACAAGGTCCTGTTGTCTTGTTTTGTTAGGTAATTTATACCTTTCTGTATATGTTTCATGTTTTGAGATAACATGTTGTAAAAACATATGTAATGATTGTGGATATATGCGTGTTTTAATGCTTTTGAGAGAACCTTGGGTTAGTTGTTGTTTTCCGTAGTTTCTTACTACATTTTTCGTTGATTGGATTTAACGGTTTACAAATGAGATTTTCAAATGATTTAAGCTTCATTTAAACTCTTGTGCTTCGAGGAAGATTTTTGGAACGGCCTAAGCTTCTTTTAAAATGAAATGATTTTTCTTATTCAAAACACGTATTTGTTTTTAAAGGCTTGGGTTGTGGGCTGCAATCGTAGTCTCTTGGCTACTTTTTTAAATCAATAAACTCTCGGTAGTACGTTTTTATAAAAGTTTTAGCCTTATTTGGCCTTCTGGTTCTAAATCCCTTTTGTTCGGGTGGTCTTGGTGGTTGTTCTGTAGCTTTTCGTGTGACCCAAAGTTTGGGGTGTGACAACTTGGTATCAGAGTTTTGGGTTCGAATACCTATGAGTTGTGGGAAGATGGTTCATTACCTTGTGAGGATGTGTGTGTGCTTGGTTACCTGTGTTTAGAACATGAGCATGTTGATGTCGTGTATATGTGAGCATGGTGGTTGGACCTTGGGATTGATTAGTCTTGCCTTTGGGCGTTTGGATTAACAAACTTAGGAGCCAAGTTGGAAACGCGTTTCGCAGACGTGATTTCTAGCAAGAAATCTAAGTGGGTTATCCAAAGTGACGCATCATTCTTATTGGTTCTCCTTGGTATTGATGTTGTGTTTGCATAATTGTTGTGGCTATGTATTAGCATGATTATGTGGTACGTGTTAGAAGTAACATGATAGATCGACCTTAGGTTGTTGTGTTTCATATTTTCTTTATATATAACCTGTACATCCTTTGAGACGACGACACTGTGATTTGGGTCTTGGAAGTGCGACTCGATTGCTATTAGTGCAAAGGTACGATTATGGGTTGAGCGTCGATCGCTTGGTATGCTATGGAACTCATCAGTGAGTTGGGTTCAGCCGAGTGAGGTTGGCCTCGGTTGGTAAACCGTTGAGTGTTTGCATGAGTAGAGTTTTGCTCAGGTGTAGTCGAAGTATGGTTGATGGCCTTGGCTTGGGTAGCTAGCTTCTCTTGAGAGTACGTTATCAGAAGTTGTAGGGATAGCCTTGTGAGTAGGGGCGATGGGGTGTCGGAGACCATGGGAACTAGTTGTGGTGATTAGATTGTGGATAGTGATAATCCCTTTTGGTTAAGGTTCGGTGTACATGGTTTTGGCCGTGTGATAGATTAGGTACGTCATGAGCCATACTATGTCATGAGCCGTGTACTTGGGATAGAGTATAGACGGGAACATAGTAGATGGTAGCGTAGTAATCCTTGGTCGGGTATATGCTGAGACAGCAGAACATGAGTGGTTCTGGGAATATCCCTGACATCAGGATGTTGAGAGTGGTCAGCAGGATGTTGATGGCAATCAACAGGATGTTGACAGTAGTCAGAGTAGCATATGAGGATGTTGTTGTTGGTAGTCTGAGTAGTTCTGATGACCTTGGACGTTGTATACCTCCTTGAGGTTTCAGAATTGAGTTCCGAGTGAGTGATCCTAAGGATGTGGGAATGAGTATGAGTTGCGGTTATGTTGGGAAGAGTACGGGTTATTGCTGTATGGGAATGTGTAAGGGTTCCTACGACGAGTACTAGTTTTGCAGAATTCCTACGGGAATGCTGGTTAGTGATTTGGTCGATATCCTAATGATGAGAAGATCACGCTTGGGAACCGTGCTAGGTTCATGTGGTTGGCTTAGTGCTGAGATGACGTATCCTGGGTATGATGTGTGTGGAGGTTATTTGTGTTCCACCTTAGGTTTAGAGATGGGTAGGTTGTTTGCCCATGGGAACGAAGTGTGGAGTTATGAGATTCAGTAATGTACCGTGTGATTTGGCTGGCCTCGGGTGATAGGTGAGAGATCGTAGGATACGATGCCTGTGATCGATGCGTGCTTTGAGAGCGGAAGTGCAGAAGGTGTCTGCATGGTTGTGGGAGTTATTAGTTACTCTAAATGAAAGGTCTTAGAATTGGGTTCCCTTTGGTTGATGCTATGCCTTGGATAGTAAGCTCGAGACTGTGATGTGATAGTGGTTTGCCTAGCAGGATTTAGGTTGTGTAGCGCAACCTTGTGAAGTGAGGTTTTGGGTACAATGGGATGTGTTGTACCAGGTACGCGGATTGATGGTGTTCACGTGTGTGAATGAGGTTAGAGAGAGCTTGGTGTAGTGGATGACCTGAGTATTGTGATCGGAGTTGACAGCAGCTGTGTGACTGTAATCAATGTGGCCTCGAGGTAGGACTTATAGAGTTCTTATAGGCTAAGTGTTGAGGAGTACTCCCAGTACACTGAGGTTGGGTCATGGTTTCTTGTTGCCCTTTGTCTTTCCTTTGGATGGAAGGAGAGAGAGAGAGTTTTCTTATAAATAATTATCTGGTGCGAGATGTTTCACCTCGGTTGGATGGAGATGCCAAGTTCTTGATTGGTTCAGGTTTTGGCTGTGTTCTAAGACTGTGAAATCTCAGTGGATCTATACTCGTGTGTGACCCTTAGAGTTGTGACTCAGGGACTTGTGTCGCCGTGATTGGGTGATTATAAGATGGATTCTTCGTGGCTTCGACGTGTGGTGCGAGATACTCTACATCTGAACATCTGTGTGTGTGACCTGGGATCCGATTGCTCCCGCGGTTGAAAACCATAAAGAATTGCATGATGGGGTTGGTATTCTCCCACAGTGGAAGACCGTAAAAAGAGTACATGTGAGTGTGGTTAACATGATAGGTCGTGGTAACCTAGTCAGTGTGGCTTGTTTGCATGATGGTTGAACCATATGGGTTGTGTTCCCTATGCTGTTTGTTCTTGATAGGCAAGGAAGTTAGTGTTGAGATGTAGAGTTCTTTTGTAGTGATCAGTTGAGGACCGTTGACCGTTGTGTACGTATGGTCGTGTCTCTAGCTCTCGACAGAGTGGGGATTTTTTCAGAACAGTGCAGTTGTGATATGCGTATGGTGGGTTTCTGGTAGACTTTTGTGAGTCTGGCTTTTTGTTCTGTTTGAGGACTTGGAACTGCTAAGAGTTCTTAGAGTTGAGGAGTAGTTGTCGACTGTGGTAAGTGTTGTGTTTTGGCATAACTGTTATTTGTATGGATGGTGGTCCCGAGAGTATGCGAAAGTATGAATCAGAAAAGATATGATGTTTGAGAAGCCTTAGTTAGCTTGGCCTGTTTGGACCGACGCGATTGTTTGGTTGTGAACGAAAGGGCCGTGATGAGTTCAGGATGTGAGAAAATTGCTAAGTATAAGAGGCAAATTTTGATTTGTTACTTGACAGATAAGTCTTGGGTTCGAATAATCTATTGTTGTGGACTCAAGGAAGCTTCTCTCTGGAGTTAGGTGTTTGTGTTGTTGCTGTTGGATGGGTATCGTGTCAGCTTCAGTTATGGCATTGTTAGCATCAACAGGGTAATGATGTGGTATCAAAGTCAGTGGTCGTCAGAACTTGAGTAGAGTTTGTGCGTGGAACATGTGACTTCATATGATCGATGTCGGAGTACGACGTCGTGTGTTTGGACTTGTGGAGATAGTCTTGGGTGTGCATGGTGAGATGCGATTGAGCAAGTCATGGCAGTGTGAGTCGGAACTTGACCCGATGTTTCATGGATGACAGTAGTGTCAGTGGAATTTGTTGTGCGATCAATCTGTATGGAGGTTGATTCTTGACGCCGTGTTTACCTTGTGACAACAGTTTTGGGGGTTTCAGTTGCAGGGACATTTTTGTTGTTATACAGTGTTGCTGGGTTTGCATCTGTGTTTATTGATGGTTGATGAGCTGGTGTTTAGCTTGGGTTTCAGTGTTGAATTTCGGGGACAAAATTTCTTTAATAGGGGAAGAGTTGTGAGACCCTGACCTTTTTTAATTTTTGTAACGTTTCGACGTGTTGTTTATTATTTTTACAATAGCATATTTATGTGAGTTTTAAGCATGTTCGAGCTTAGAAATGCATGTTGGTTTAGGTATCGGGACCGTTAGGAGTTGTGGTGTGAAGTTTAGCAAAAAAAAAAGAAGATATTTTCGTAGCCTATAAATATCTAACCTTAGATATTTTGGTGGAGATATTTTTCAAAGCTTGGAGGCTAAGTTTTCTTTTCCAAACAAAAACCTCTGCCTTCTCTCTAAATTTTCTTGGGGCCCGGACTTTGTTTTTGGCGATCGAGTAGTGGATCCTAACTATTTACATCGAGGGCTGCGCGTTCATCTGGACAGAATTTCGTTTCGACGAAATTTATTTTTCACAGAGTTCGAGGCATCGAGTTTTTAACTCAACGAGGTAGGATCCTAGACTGTATTGTCATTAAAGGGTGCTATGTGCAATTATATGTGTTTTTACCATTTGAAAATGCATGAAAAGTTGGTTTATTTATGAAAAGTTGGTTTATTTTTGAAAAGTTGGATTTTGGTTCAAAATCACTTTTGGGTTGATTTCGGTTGGTGGAAAAGTGGTTTGAGGCTTTCCTTTCGGTGTATCTGTGTTATTTTGGGTTTGCGTATGCCCGTGAGTTGTAAATGAGGTGTTTGGCTAGTTTTATTTTGGACTGAGAAGTTGTTTCACTAGCTTGGGTTTGTTTTTTACCATCGCCTGTAGCTTCTTCTGAAATTTGAGAATTTTGGATTTTTGTGTCGACACATTTTTCGGTTAGTGTCGACACATTTTCCTTCTGTGGTGTTGAGCACACTTCAGTGGCTGTTACATTGAACTCTCTGTTCTTTTGTGTCGACACATTTTCTGTTTGTGTCGACACCTTTTTATGTTGGTGTCGACACATTTTCTGTTTGTATCGACACAATTTTCCTTCTTTGGTGCTGAGTATTCTGTTGTTATTTGTGTCAACACAATTTTTGTTGGTGTCGACACATTTTGTCGCTGGTGTCGACACTTTTCTGTTTGTGTCGACACCTCTGCTGTTTGTGTTGACACATTTTCTATTTGTGTCGACACCTTCGCTGGTTGTGTTGACACATTTTCTTTTTGTGTCGACACCTCTGCTGTTTGTGTTGACACATTTTCTGTTTGTGTCGACAACTTCGCTGGTTGTGTTGACACATTTTCTGTTTGTGTCGACACTTTTCCTGTTAGTGTCAACCATTTTCTTCCTTGTGTGAGAAGGAGAGTTTTGAGATTGGGGTGGGTTCTAAGAGCCCTTGGTTTACTAGAATGTCATATTTTCATGTCTAAACCATGTTTGTTTGGATAAAAGCATGTTTTGCGCTTTTTCTTGGTTTATTACATTATATGACTTGTGGAGGTTTGGTTTTCAAATGTGGTTTGGAAAATGGTGGTTTTTGATACAAATCTCAACACTTGGTGTTTTGGAGGTTTGAAGCTAACCCTTGGGGTTGAGTCTCAGTTTTGGAAACGTTTTGTTAAAAACGGGGATAAACATTTTAAAAATGTTCTGTTGATCTCCATGTTGATGAATGGATCTTTATACATGTTTAATGTATAATTGTGAAAATATTTTCGTAGTTATGCTACAGGTTGGTTTTTAAATGATTCTAGATGTACCGAGATAGCGGGTATTTGGCACGAGTTGCCCTCGGTAGAAGTCCGAAAATGTGCGTAGAGTAGGTTCCTTTGTCCTTCGGGGTAGTTCCTGTAAAGAAGGTGTGTGGGTGCTTTTGTCCCTCGATTTTAGTCCGTAAAGTCAGCTTTTACGTTGTGGTGGCTTTGTGTAGAACTTGCATTTACCTAACCGGTCCTACGATATGTAGGTATTGGGTAAAAGGGCAGGAGTCTATAGTTGCTACATCTGTCCCCTTGTGACATAGTCGGTACGTAGGAATCATTTTATCTTTTCTCCTCGGCAGTGTGGCCCGAGTGGAGCAAACTGTATTATTGTTTTATTTTTCTCGATGTGTGTGTTGAGTGGAAAATACCATTTTCTCTTTTCTCGGTGTGTGATCCGGGTGAAAAATAACGTTTTGGTTACTGCTTTTCTTTAACTGTGAAAACGTTATCTGCATTGTTGATATGTGTGGTTTTAAGGATGGAAACGTGGGGTTTTTTGAAGTAAAACCGTTTTGAGGCTTGTGTTGGCTTGATGGAAAACTTGTGATTTTGGGTTGAAAAAACCTTTTTCGCTCCTGTGGTTGAGCCTGTATACTTGTGATTGCATATCCAGCTTTACAGCTTTATAGTTTATTTCTATTGGGTTTCGACTCACGACGTGGAATTTTGCTGTAAAATCTTTTTCAAGTAAGCGTGGTGCTGTAGGTTGACCCGGGGGTGCTCGGAGGTGGCTGATAACGAGACCCTGTTGTCTTGTTTTGTTAGGTAATTTATACCTTTCTGTATATATTTCATGTTTTGAGATAACATGTTGTAAAAACATATGTAATGATTGTGGATGTATGCATATTTTAATGCTTTTGAGAGAACCTTGGGTTGGTTGTTGTTTTCCGTAGTTTCTTACTACATTTTTCGTTGACTGGATTCAATGATTTACAAATGGAATTTTCAAATAATTTAAGTTTCATTTAAACTCTTGTGTTTCGAGGAAGATTTTTGGAACGACCTAAGCTTCTTTTAAAATGAAAAGATTTTTCTTATTCAAAACACGTATTTGTTTTTAAAGGCTTGGCTTGTGGGCTGTGTAGACACCCCAATTTGACCCCGCCTAATCTTAGGCGAATCCGATGATGAAAACATGTGGAATAATGCCTCAGTACGATCCTCGGGAGGAGATCCAAGCTCAGTATTTGAACCCAGTCATAAAAAACCTTCAAAACCAATGAAATTGTACCAAACCATCGATAACTTGTTGCCCAAGTCATTGTTAGAAGTGGCGACCGCCATGTTAATTGTGGCGGCCATCAATAGAACCTCTTGGAAACCCTAGCAAAATGTGGCGGCCGCCAATAGAACCTTTTCCAACCCAGCGGCTGCCAACTTGGATTGTGGCGGCCGCCAACTCCAAATGGCTTGACGTGTCCCAAAACGTGGCAACACCTCATTGGTTGAAGAATTCTATAAATACCGTACC
>JAUMHN010055853.1:0-27440 GCA_032360265.1 Heliamphora ciliata
TTCAAATTCTCTACCATGATCACTTCGAATACTTGTGATTGAAAAATCTTTTTCATTTTGAACTCTCTGAGACAGTTTTACAAAAGAGGCAAAGGTTTCATCCTTATTAGCTAAGAATAACACCCAAGTGTATCTAGAGAAGTCATCAATAATAACAAAGGCATATCTCTTGCCTCCAAGGCTTAAAGTCCTTGTTGAACCAAATAAATCCATGTGCAATAGTTGTAATGGCCTAGAAGTTGAAATCTCATTTTTGTAGTAAAAAAACTTCTAACTAGTTTTCTTTGTTAACATGCATCACACACTTTGTCTTTTTAAAATTTGATTTGGGGTAACCCAATCAACAATTCCTTTTTCAAAAGTTTGGAAATTAAGTTCATGTGTGTATGTCCAAACCTTCTATGCCACAACCAACTATTATCACTCAAGGCGGCTAAGCACTTGATGTCATTCTTGAAAAGATCATTTAGAGTAAATGTATAAACATTTTCATGCCTATGACTTTCAAAAATAACTTTGTTATTGGTTGAATCTTCAATAATACACTTAGTATGATCAAACACAATTTTGTACCCTTTGTCACAAAGTTTGCTTATACTAAGAAGGTTATATTTCAAACCATCAACAAACAAAATATTTTCAATAGAAGGGAAAAGAATTTTACCAATACAGCAAATTCCTATGATTTTTTCTTTGCTATTGTCTCCAAAAGTCACAAATTCACCATCTTTTGGTTTGAGAGATGCAAACATCGATTGGTCGCCTATCATGTGTCTTGAGCAAGCGCTATCGAGATACCATATCCCCTCATTGAATGAGGATTTGAGACATACCTGTAAGGAGAATTAAGTTTTGATTTTTGGTACCCAAATTTTCTTGGGTTCTTTGGTGTTAGTTTCTTGAGAGTGTGTTTCTTTAGGAACCCAAGCCTTCTTGACATAAATATTTGAGAGTTTTCTGTGTGGACAGTGTGTAACAGTGTGTCCATACTCATAACAGTGAAAACATGTGACATTTGTATGATTAGAGGATACTTTAATAAAAATGTTACTTAAGAACTTTTGTTTCTTTTTGGGTTTATATCCAATCCTAACTTTGTCAAAAACATATTTTTGCATGCTAAGAAATTTATCTAAATTGTTTTTTACTTGAGTAAACTCGTAAATGATTTTTGTGAGGTCCTTAACTTTTTCACTCTAAACTTTGTTTTCATCCTTCAAAATAAAGATTTGTTTAGACGAAATAGATTTTTCACTTTTCAAGGACTCAATTTTAGTTGAGGAGAAAAGAACTAATTTTTTTAAAATAGAATTCTTTGCACCCATTTTTCTCATCATGCAAATCTTCAAATGCGCTTTGCAATTTATCTAAGGAAAAAAGGTCAGGAGTTACCTCATCATCTTCTCTAGCCATGAGGCATAAATTAGCTACTTTATTTTCTTCCTTTTCATTCTCAGAGCTGCTGTTATCGCTCTCGCCCCATACTGCTATCATGGCTTTCTTGAAGCCCTTTTTGAATTGCTTTTTGAGCTAAGGACATTCAGTATTGACGTGTCCAGGCTTTTTACACTCATAGCAGGTGATTTCTTCTTTCTTGAAATCATTTTTGAATTTGCTTGAGTTGTCTTTGAATTTGATAGGCTAGCCTCGATATCCTTCCTTCTTGAAGAACTTTCTTTTCCCTTGTTTCTTATTTCTAAGAAACCTTTTAAATTCTTTTGTGATGAGGGTCATCTCTTCATTCTCATCACTTTAGGAGTCTTCCTAAGATTCTTTGTCATGTGTTGAGGATTTGAAGGCGATGCCTTTCTTCTTTTTGTTGTCATCCTCATCGTCCATATTTATGTTCATCTTATGAGTCATGAGAGAACCAAGAAGTTTTTCTAGACTAAGCCTATTTAGGTCTTTGGCTTCTTGAATAGCTGTGACCTTTGCTTCCCAACTCTTAGGCATGCACCTAAGAATTTTGTTCACCATTTCTGCAATTGTATAAATCTTGCTAAGAGATTTAGGTCCATTAATAATGTCAGTGAAGCGAGTAAACATATCAGAAATAGTTTCATCATACTTCATTTTGAATAATTCATAGTTATACACAAGCAGACTAATTTTGGACTCTTTCACTTGATTTGTACCCTCATTGGTAACTTCGAGTCTATTCTATATTTCTTTTGTGATGTCACATGTAGAGATCCTATTGAACTCATTTGGGTCAAATGAGCAAAATAGGAGATTCATGACTTTAGCGTTCTTTTGAATTTTCTTAATATCATTTTCAATCCATTCAGCCTCAAGTTTAGGGACGGAAGCCCCTTCAACGATTTTGGTAGGTCTTTTAGGTCCATTAATAATAACCCGCCAAAGGTCATAATCTACGGCTTGAATGTAGATTCTCATTCTAGCTTTCCAATAATTATAATTTATTCCATTGAACAAGGGTGGTCTATTGGTCGACTAACCTTCGGATTGAATAGGTCTCATACTAGTGGTTGCCATAAAAACTCTTAGACTGTTAAGTAAAAAACAAGAGCTCAAACTCTGATACCAATTGTTAGTTCTATGCAACCCAAGAGGGGGATGAATTAGATTTTAAAAAATTAAATAAGAATTTTAAAATTTTTTTGAAAACCTTTTAATATTTCAAACAAATAAAGCAAGATAAGAAGAATCAAGGCAAAGCAAATATTAAAGAGGTTAGGGATAGAGAGATAGAACAAGACACCAAAGATTTTATAGTGGTTCGACTTCTTCCAAACCTACGTCCACTCCTCAAGTTATCCCTTGAGTATTTTCACTATAGAGAATGCTTCACGGGCGCATTTCAAATCTTTACAACTTCAAGACTTTACTTGAGCTATCCGAATGTTTATGGGCACATTCAAAAGCCTAACACAGCTTTAAGAAGATTCTATAAAAATATGCCTCTATTTTTTTTCTAATATCTCTTGAACTCTTCTTTGATGAGATTCACTCACTCACCTAAAGGATAAAGGGTGACTCTCCCTTGAATACAATAAATGAAGTGTATTAATGAGGAACACTCACCCTCTTTATAAAAATAATTTACAATAAATGAGAAAGTAAAGAGACCTGAGGAACAAGAGCTGGAGCTTCAGCAATAAATGTGAGCTTGATGATTCTAAGTTTGATTCAAGTAATAGAATAGTGATTGTAAGTCCCTAGTTTTTTTAAATACTAAGAAGTTACTCCTTATATAAACACTTGATCATTCATGACCGTTGGAGGTAGGTGAGAGCAATAAATGCCAGAAATCCAACCGTTGAGGTCTGCCGCGAATTTGAAATTTCGTCACCGGTGTCGACACAAAAGCCTTTGGTATTGACACAAAGTATCTAGGGCAAAGATCTTCAAGTGATTGGGTCGACACAAATCTTCTGAAGAGCCGACACAATTTCTGCAAGCTTTCTCACCATCATAACGGTGTCGACACATTTGGATCTAGTGTCGACTCATTTTGAAACTTCAGCCTCTAGAGGAGGCATTTTGTGTCCACTCAACTTGCCTTTAGTGTCGACATTAAATTCTACAAGAAGCCTCGGTATATTTGTGTCGACACATTTGGACTTTGGTGTCGACACCAAAATTCTTCTGGTTGCCTCGGAACTTTTGTGTCGACTCATCTTCTCATTTGTGTCGACACCCAAAATCTGCAGATGACCTCGGTTCTTTTGTGTCGACACAATTTTCATTTGTGTCGACCCAAAATTCTGGATACCAAAAGTGTGAAGCACTTTTGTGTCGATACAAAACTTATTTGTGTCGACTCATTTTGAGTCCTGAGAGCTTCGGCTCTTTTGTATTGACACAAAACTTGTTTGTGTCGACACTAAATTTTGATACCTGAAAGTGACTTCATGAAACTATTAGGGTGTCAAACCATTTATTCAATAGGTGTTGATACACTTGATATGTTTCAAGTACATTTTGCCTTAAAAGTGTTTGACTTAATTTTCAATTGGGTTTAATACAAAATATTCTCATGCAAGAATACTTAAGTATTTTAATCATTTTGAGAGACAAGTCATTTTTTTTGGTTAAAGGTGTCAACTTAATTGATCAAAATGTGTTAACACTTTCTTTTTAGAAATATAAAATATTATCATTTTAAACCCATTTATTCTTAGAAAATGAATTATAAAAATTATCGAAATCAAAATACAATGCTCTTGGGCTAACACTTCTTTCTTGTAGTCATTTTTTAATTTGCTAGAGTCGCCTTTGAATTTGGTAGGCTCACCTCGGTGTCCTTCATTCTTGAAGAACTTTCTTCCTCCTCGTTTTTTATTTCTAAAAAATCGCTTGAATTTCTTTGTGATAAGGGCCATGTCTTCGTTCTCATCACTTGAGGAATCTTTATCGAATTTTTCGTCACGAGTTGAGGACTTAAAGGCGATGCCTTTCTTTTTCTTGTTGTCATCCTCATCGTCCATCTTTATGTTCATCTTGTAGGTCATGAGAGATCCAAGAAATTCTTTTAGACTGAGCGTGTTGAGGTCTTTGGCTTCTTGGATAGCTGTGATCTTAGCTTCCCAACTCTTAGGCATGCACCTAAGAGTTTTTCTTACCATTTCTGCATTTATATAAATCTTTCCAAGAGATTTTAGTCCATTAATAATGTTAGTGAAGCGAGTAAACATATCATATATGGTCTCATCATGCTTCATTTTAAATAACTCATAATTATGCACAACCAAGCTTATTTTGGACACTTTCACTTGGTTAGTACCCTCATGGGTAACTTCAAGTCTATCCTATATTTTTCTTGCGGTGTCACATGTAGAGATCCTATTGAACTCATTTAGGTCAAGTGAGCAATATAGGAGATTCATAACCTTAGCATTTTTTTGAATCTCTAAAATATAATTTTCAGTCCATCCAGCTTCTGGTTTAGGGATAGAAGCCCCTTTAACAATTTTGGTAGGTTTTTTGGGTCCATTAATGATAACCTGCCAAAGATCGTAGTCTATGGCTTGAATATAGATTCTCATTCTAGCATTCCAATAATTGTAATTTGTTCCATTGAACAAGGGAGGTCTATTGGTCGACTGACCTTTGGATTGGTTAAATCCGATGCTAGTGGTTGCCATATAAACTCTTAAACGGTTCAGTAAAAAATAAGAGCCCAAGTTTTGATACCAATTGTTAGTTCTATACAATCCAAGAGGTGGGTGAATTGGGTCTTAAAAAATTAATAATAATTTTTAAAAATTTTTAAAAAACCGTTTAATATAGCAAACAAATATAGCAAAATAAACAATGATTAAAGCAATGCAAATATTAAAGAGATTAGGGATAGAGAGAATGAACCAGATATCGAGAATTTATAGTGGTTCAGCTTCTTCAAAACCTACGTCCACTCCTCAAGTTTTCTCTTGAGAATTTTCACTATGTAGAATGCTTCACGGGCGCATTCCAAGCCTTTACAATTTCAAGACTTCTCTTGAGCTAACAAATGTTTACAGGTACATTCAAAAGCTTTTACAACTTCAAGACTTCGCTTGAGCTAACAAATGTTTATGGGCACATTCAAAAGCCTTTACAACTTCAAGATTTTGCTTGAGCTAACGAATGTTTACGAGTATATTCAAAAGCCTATATCAGCTACAAGATGATCCTATGAAAATAATTTCCTATTTTTCTCTAATTACTCTTGAACTCTTCTTTGATGAGATTCGCTCACTCACTCAAAGAATAAAGGTTGACTCACTCTTGAATACAATAAATGAAGTGATTTAATGATAAACACTCACTATCTTTATAGAAAATTGATTGACAATAAATGAAGAGGTAAAGAGAGATGAGGAACAAAAGCTGGAGTTCAGCAATAAATGAGAGCTTGAGAATTTTGAGATTGAATCAAGTAATAAAATAATGATTGTAAGTCTCTAGAGAGATTAAATGCTGAGAAGTAACTCCTAATATAAGCTCTTAAGTATTCATGACCGTCAGAGGGAGGTGAGGGCATTAAATGCAAAAAATTCAATAGTTGAAGTCTGCCGCGAATTTGAATCTACATCGCAGGTTTTGACACAAAAACCTTTGGTGTCGACACAAAATGTCTAGGGTAGGGAACTTTAAGTGATTGGGTTGACACAAATCTTCTGAGGTGTCGACACAAATTCTGTAATCTTCCTCACCAACACCACGGTGTCTACACAAATTGATATTGTGTCGACTCATTTGAACTTCAGCATCCGGGACAGGACCATTTGTGTCGACTCAAAACTTCATGGGGTCGACACTAAAATTTAGTAGGACCCCTCGGTATATTTGTGTCGACTTCTTTGGTCAATTGTGTCAACACCAATTTTCTTCAGGCGTGCTCAAGACTTTTGTGTCGACACTCAAAATCTACAAGTGGCCTTAGTTCTTTTGTGTCGACTCATTTGGCTTTTATGTCGACACAAATTCAATTTGTGTCGACTCATTTTGAGTCTAAAAAATTTTACCTCTTTTGTGTTGACACAAAATTCATTGTGTCGATACAAACTTTTTTATACCTGAAAGCATCATTGTCAAACAGTTATGGTGTCAAATTATTTGTTCAAAGGTGTTGACACACTTGATAGCTTCAAGTAATCTTTGCCTTAAAGTTTTGACTCAATTATCAATTGAGTTCAACACAAAGTATTCTCAAGAATACTGAAGTGTTTTAATCATTTTAAGAGATAAGTCATGCCTTTTGGATAAGAGTGTCAACTCATTTGTTTAATATGTGTCAACATTTTTTTTAGAAAATATAAATATTATCCTTTTTAAAGTCATTTATTTTTAGAAAATGAATTTATAAAAATCATCAAAATCAAAATAAACTGCCCTTGGACTAACAATACCGTTATATTAACCACCCACCCCAAAAAAAGTTATAAAAAATAGCATAGGCTAGTTCATAGGGCTAAAATGGCCATCGAGGCTCCTCCCACATGGCTAGACTGGCCATCTAGGTGCTGCTAACCCCATTGTTATCCCTTTACAGTTTTATCGAGACCTGAGCATGTCCCCATTGAGAAGTCTAAATTTTATCGTATTGTAATCATGAACTCTATGTATACTTTTTGTAATGGATAGTTTTTGTTAAGTCTTTTTGTAAAACGTAGTTTTTGTCACTGGTAAGTCTTCGTAAAATGTAGTCTTTTTTGTCGCTCTAGACATTATCAAAAATTAGAGGTGTCACGTGCCATGTGATACTTGTTACATAGATGAGATCTTTACTTAATCTTGCACACAAAGGAGGGGAATGAGTCGGGGTTGTAGGCAATAGGGGTATCTTGGGGGTGATTTGACCATTTTTGGTGTATAAAAATAAGTTTTGCTTGTATAAATATGTGATACTTTGCTTAAATTGAACATAAAAGAATGATAAGACCCTTTTTCTTTTGAGTTCAATAAGATAATTAAAATATCTTAAGGAATGATATACAAAAAGAGAGGACAATATCTTGGGTACTCTACATTTATTTATATAAAAATATATTACATGCTAAAAATATATATTTGAAGATGGCATGGTAAATTAAGCTAATTTTCAAGAACTTTAAAAATTGGCCTTATAAGTACTTTTGGTATATATAGTTTTAATAATTAAAACAAGCTATATACATACTTGAGGGCGAATAAAACTACAGGCTTGAAGCCTAACCCAAAGCAAATAGGTCTAAACTTGCCTTAAAGGGCTGACCCATTATCAGTTCGGCCCATAACGAGTTTGAACCACCCCAGAGAGGGGCACCCCATTGTACAACCAGATTGATCTGATTAGCCCTAGGCTAGGAAATAACCCAAAAAGACTCCATTCTCGATACGGCAGTTCAAACAATAGAGTAAAAGCTTCCTAAAGCAACTATAATTGTCCAAAGATAAGGCAGAATCCCTAGTAAGCCAGAGATTAAGGATAAGAGGCAGAGTTCCAAGAGAACTCAACCTCCCTGGTTTTGACCCCTATATAGAGGAAGGCACCCTATACCCCAAAGTTCACAAGTTTCTACCCTGTTCTCGATTAGAAGCCTCTTAGAGAGAAATTTAACTTGAACGTTAGAGTGCTTCCCAGTCAAATTAGGCTGGAAAGCACTAATGGTGTGCTTCATCTTATAAGAATTCGGGAACACCACGTATAGCCTTTAGTGAGTTTGGCACTCGTAGCACTATTTGGGATCATTAGATTTGAACCAATTCAATTGGTTGGTGTTGTGCCATCTGGTTTACAGCATGCACAATTTGGCACCGTTTGTGAGAAATGAGGCTCTTAAACCAACAGAACCATGAGCCAAACTTTTACTGGATTCATCAGAATCCACGTAGGAGGGCAAGAAAGTGTCCCTCAGAGATCAATACCAGTCATTCCAGAATAACTAAGGGTCTCCAAGGTCCTATCGGAGATTCAAAGGAGTAGGGACGACGCCTCACACAATGGGAGGCAATTACGTTATTCTACCATAAGCTCTAGAGGAGAACGACCCTTTCCTCCATCTTTCAAAGAAAGAGGGAGATTAGAGAAGAGGCTGGCAAGGCGAGACAGGATCATCAATAATCTTGAGAAGAGAATGGAACAGTGCGATAGAGAAATCGAGGAACTAAGGTAAAGGATCCAAAGGCAAGAAGCCCAGAGGGATCCGCGCATAAGGTCAAGAGAGAGCCCCAGATCAGAAGAAATCGAACAAAGCCTAAAATCTTATAGCCTAAGTCATTCTCAAAGGTAGAGGCGCAAGGCACCTAATGAGAGCCTAAGAAGTTCTAGACGAAATGATATAATTGGGGCTGAGTCTACTCGACCAAACCTCCAAAGGGTAATCCAGGCCGAACTGGACCAAAACCAAGACCTTCGATTGTGGTTGGAGAAAAAAATGGATATCAGAATGCAGCATGGCGCTAGCCGAACACCACAAGATGTGGCGAAAAAGGCCCTTAAGCATATCCTGGTGTCACCACTAGCCGAAGTCATTGAGAATGCAGATCTACCGCGTAAGTTCTCTCCACCAAAGTTCGAGATGTATGATGAAAAAACAGATCCAGTAAGTCACATTCACCAATACAGACAGGCGATGGCTCTCTGGAGTTGGAATGATGCTCTCTTCCTCTACCGCATGTCCCCATCTAGCTTGGAAGTGATAGCCCTCATCTCGTTTCATAAGTTGGCACCCTGATCAGTAGTCAATTGGCAACAGTTGGCTAAGTCTTTTATAGCTTGGTTCATTACCAACAGTAGATGGCTAAAAAGCTTTGACACACTGCTCCCTCTTAGGAAGAATGAAGGGGGCACTATAAAGGAGTACGATCAGTGTTATTAGGAAGCATACAATGAGATAGAATATTATAGTGTGCAGTTGACCATAACCTCTTTCAAGCTAGAACTGCCTCCACAGAGCCGGTTAAGACAATCCTTCACCAAAAAGGCCGTAACTACCATGTCCAAGCTAATGGTAAAAAGTGAGCAGCATGCCAAAGTTGAGGAAGGTATAAGCTAGGCCGAGCAGAGTGTGGCCTCAATCAAGCAACTAGAGAGGAAAGATAAGGGGCAAAAGGACCAAAAGCCCAAAAAGGACTCCCTGGAGAAAAAGGAGTCAACGGCCTACTAAGCCCTGCAAACGGAGTTTAAAGAGTCTCTACACAAACTCCTAGACCAGATAAAAGACAAGCCTTATTTTCAGTAACCACCAAAGTTGATCAACGATCTGAACAAACGAGATCCAAAGAGAAAGTGTCACTATCACCGAGATCACGGTCACCTAATTGGGGAATGCCAAATGTTCAGAAAACACCTAGAAGATCTGATACGAGCAGGGCACCTCTTGGAGTTCATTGTGCTAGGGTTGTATACTAAAAATCATGGTTTTTAATTTGATTTTAGTATTTAATTTTATTTTAATAAAATTAATTTTTTATTTTATGAGAATCTTAATGAGTAATGTATGTAATATTATTTCTTTAACGTTATGTATGAATGTCTTTTATTTTGTACAATATTTAATCTGGTGTGTAGAGTACGGCTTGCACACAGAAGACCAGTTTATAGGTTCTTGTAGAATATAAGTATTTGTTCATAGTTTACATGGAAAATGACATACCATCAGTACGACTGTAGCATAGAGTTTTAGTAGGCATGTCTTAGTTATGGAAAATAGATAATAGCGTTATCTATTGTTCCGACTCTCTATGCTATTATACTTTGTGTAAATTGAATGAGACACATTAGAGTAATTAATTTTATATTGACTATATAAATTAATTTACACCCCAAGGTTATTATGAGAGTGTTTATGCTTTTAATCCTGAAATTATTAATTATTTACGTATATTTAATTATTCGTTATTTTGATTTATTAGAGGGTGCGATCTTATATGGGTCTATATTCTCAGTGAGTTGGATAACGATATTGATTATATGATGAATATTAATTATTGACGGAATCCACGTCTCGATTATTCAGGATTGACGATACCCCCTTAAGGAAGCTTATAAGTTTTGACCAGGCCAAATCCTGCAGATGGATTTGATTATTCGGCGGTTAAATAAGTTAAGCGGAGGGCTTATGGAATTTAAAGATATCGATTAAATTAAATTGTTAGTAATTAAATTTAAGTGGCGGGTATCGAAAATCTTAACGTGGGGAGATGAGTTAAGCATTTAATAACAGGAGCTCAATACAAAATGGTTTTAAGATTATGGCTTAGAATGCAGTTACAGTTCTTTAGTAGTGTGAGTCCTTTTTTCCCATTTAGTTATTTTTATCAAAAATTCGTTTACAAAAATAATAATCTTGGCAGTTTTGCCTCCAACACATTGACACTGAAAAGACCGCTCAAGAAGAAAGACCACAAGCGCAAGAGCAAAGACCCGAGCAAAGGGATGCCCCTCTCAGGGTAGTGAAGATGATCCATGGCACTATTGAGCCAATCACCCGAGCTGTTATTCGTCATCAAGCCACAGCCCTAGCCCACATGATGAAGGTGGATGAGGGAAAGCATCGAAGAATAGAGGAGAACTCTAGCCAAAACCAAATGCACAGGGTTAGCTTCTCAGACGATGATCTTATGGGAATATAGCACCCCCATAATGATGCCCCGGTACTGACCCTACACATTGTCAACTACGACGTAATGAGAATATTGGTGGACCAGGGGAGTTCAATTGATATTATATATTATAGTCTCTTCTAGAAGCTCAGGCTAAAGGACTCAACACTCAAGAGGTGCATAACTCCATTGATCGGCATCGGCACAGACCCTGTGTGGCCAGTAGGAAGAATAACTGTGTCAGTAAAGGTAGGGCCTGCAACGGTAAACACTGAATTCCTGGTTGTCAATCAAGCTTCCACTTACAATGCTATTATAGGCAGGATATGGATACATAGCTTGGGAGCAATCCCCTCAACCTACCATCAGTCCTTTAAGTTCTAAATGGGAAAGGAAGTAGTTGAGATCAAGGGAGATTAGCACACAGTAAGGCAGTGCTTCCAAGCCACATTAAAAGACAGAGAGCAGTACCCCGAGGTAAAAACCATTGAGATATTTAACGGACCTTCCATCTACTACTATAGTAGAATAGCCAACGAAAAGGTAGTCGAAGATTTAAAGAAAGTCTACATCTCATCAGAGGATCTATATCGGTACTTCGTACTCAGTACTACTATGCCCGAACAAGAGAAGACCGACCTGATGAAATTCTTAGAAGTTAATAGTGAGGTCTTTGCGTGGATGCCCTACGATATGCCAGGGATAGACCTTAAAGTAACCAGCCATCGGTTGAACGTGGATCCCCGAAGGAAACTCGTAATGCAAAAGCCAAGAAAGTCTACCTCACATCACGCAGCAGCAGTAATAGAGGAGGTATAGTGCCTAAAAGAAGCAGAAGCAATCAAAGAGGTTTATTACCCGAGCTGGTTAGCTAATACAGTGGTCGTCAAGAAGAAGGATGGTAAGTGGCGTGTGTGCGTTGATTTTACTAACCTGAACAAGGCTTGCCCAAAGGATTGCTTTCCTCTTCCCCAAATAGATCAGCTTGTCGATGCCACGGCGGGGCATGAGAGGATGAGTTTTCTTGATGCATATATAGGGTACCACCAGATAGCAATGTACCCCTAAATATGGAGAAAATAGCCTTTATAACTCCTCGGGGAATATACTGTTATCGGGTGATGCTATTTGGGCTCAAGAATTCAGGTGCTACCTATCAAAGACTTGCCACCAAAATGTTCGGAGAATTGACCGACGGTACCATGGAAGTCTATATTGACGATATGGTGGTAAAAACTAAGTGTCCGAACAAGCACCTGGACGATCTAAAGAAGACCTTTGAGATCCTTAAAGCCTATAAATTGAGGCTCAATGCTTCCAAGTGTGCCTTTGGTGTAAGCTTTGGAAAGTTCCTAGGTTTTTTAGTAACTCACAAGGGGATTGAAGTAAACACCGAACAAATCGCAGCAATCCAGAACCTAAAAAGCCCTCATAATTTAAAGGAAGTACAGAAGCTTATCGAGATGACAGCAGCACTCAACAGTTTTATTAGCCGAGCGTCTGATCGGTGTTATCCATTCTTTAAAACAATGAAAAGGGCAAACCAGTTCATTTAGGATGAGGATAGTGAGGAAGTACTCACCGAACTGAAACACTATCTCTCATCTCCACCATTACTAACTGTGCCGAGCAGTAGTGAAACACTATTTCTATACCTCGCAATGTCAACTCGGGTTGTCAATGCTGTTCTTTTGAAGATAAAAGACAAAATCAAGTGGCCAATCTACTATGTGAGCAGAATTTTCCTTGACTTATAAATAAGATATTTTTCATTAGAGAAACTGGCCTTAGCCCTTGTCACCGCATCACGAAAGTTGATTCACTACTTCAGAGCTCATCCGATCAAGGTAATTTCCAAATACCCTCTCCAGCCCTTACTTTGAAAGGCAGATTTCTCAGGAAGGGTTACGAGATGGGCTGTAGAACTCAGGGAGCATGACATAACATTCTCCCTAAGGACAGCCATAAAAGGCCAGGTTTTAGTCGACTTCGTTGCTGAGTTCAGCTAGGAAGAGTGTTCGACTAACATTGGGGACAAGACACTGAGCAAATCATTCAAGAAACAAAGGAATCAGAAACCACATGGAAATTGTATGTGGATGGTTCGTCATGTAACAAAGGTGCAGGGGCAAGAATTGTGCTCTATAGCCCCGAAGGAATCCTCATAAAGAGTGCAGTTCATCTTGACTTTCAAGCCACTAACAACGAAGCAGAATATGAAGCCCTCTTAGCAAGACTCTGGGACATCAAAGAATTGAGGGTCTAGAAAGTCAAGGACATCAAAGAATCAAGGGAGAATATGCAGCTAGAGATGATAGAATACAAGCATATGCTCGGCTGGCACAACAACTAGCCAAGGACATCTTGCACTATGAGATCATCAAACTCTTGTCCAAAGTAAATAGCCATGCAGGTTCTTTGGCATGCCTCGCATCAGCAGTAAGCTTTGAAGGAAAAAGAGTAATAATCGTGGAAATCCTCTAACAACCTAGCACGGTCGTTCCCAAAAAAGAGCAGGTTTACTATTTGAAGTTGGGTCTAAGCTAGATGGACCCTATATGGGATTACATAATTAAGGACAAACTTTCGTCTAATCAAAAAGAAGCTCGAATAATAAGAAGAAAGGCATCTTGGTTCTAGATCTTGAGTTTGAGAGATTTATACAAAAAGTCCTTCACACGTCCTTGCCTCTTTTGTGTACACCCAAACAAAGTATAGGATCTCCTATTTGAAATCCATGAAAGAATCTGTAGCAGTCATACAGGTGGAAGGTCTCTAGCCCATTGAGTAATCTCTCAAGGCTATTTGTGGCCCTACATGCAAAAGGATATAGAACAGTACGTCCAAAAGTGCGAGAAGTGTCAAAGATTTAGTTCAAACATACATGTCCCAGCTGAGGACCTCTCACCATTAACTAGCCCCTGACCCTTCGTACAATGGGGGTCTGAAATAGCGGGCCCCTTCCCAAGGGCCACAGGTAACAGAAAATACTTGCTTGTAGCCACAGACTACTTCACTAAGTGGGTCGAATCTGAACTTTTTGCCAACATTAGAGATGTTGATGTCAAAAAATTCACATGAAAGAACATCATCACTCAGTTTGGTATACCCTGACCAATTATTTCTAATAATGGCACTCAATTTGATAGTTCGGTCTTCAAAAACTTCTACTCAGGTCTAGGCATCAAGAATTACTTTTCTACTCCGACTTACCCATAGAGCAATGGAAAGGCGAAATCCATGAATAAAATCATTATTCATGGACTCAAGAAGAGGTTAGATGCTTCTAAGGAAAAATGGGTGAAAGAACTCCCCTCAATCCTTTGGATGTACTAGACAACCCCAAGGAGATCCACGGAGGAAACTCCCCTTTCCCTAGCTTATGGAGTGGAAGCAGTGATACCACTAGAGGTCGGCTTGCCAACAATTCGAACAGAAGTCAGCGCCTGAACTAAACACACGAGCCTTGGCCATGGGCTTAGACCTAGCTGAAGACCAAAGAGCAATGGCAGCCATAGGATACAACAAAAAGGTCAGACATCGCAAGTTCAGTGAAGGAGATCTAGTCCTGAGAATAATTCTTGGTCACATGAAGGACCAAGTTTAAGGGAAGCTCGACCCGAACTGGGAGGGCCCTTATAAGATCACCTCTAATGCAGGCACTAGAGCTTACAACTTGCAACATATGAATGGTAGGGCCATCCCTAGGCTATGGAACGCAAAAATTTGGCGTAAATTTTACTTTTAATTTTCAACTTTCTATAATTTTTTAGCTTGGCAATAAAATGCCATTGCTTAGCAAGAATTTTTTCCTTTCAAATTACTATTCTTTAACTCAAAGTTTTTATCGCACATACATTTCTCAAAAACATGGAGGACACACACAACATACCCTTCAGTCAAGAAAAAAGAAAAAAGCCTAAAATGACTACGTTCGAAGTTTATCCGAACTAATTTAGCCCATAGTATGAAAGTCAATCCCATACTTGGGAGGACTAAGCCCAAAAAGGCTAAGTTCGAAGGTTATCCAAACTAATTTAGCCTCCAGTATGAAATTCAATCCCATACTTGGGAAGAAAAAGCCTAAAAAGACTAAATTCGAAGGTTATCCGAACTAATTTAGCCCTTAGTATGAAAGTCAATCCCATACTTAGGAAGATTAAGCCTAAAAAGGCTTATCTGAACAATTTAGCACCTAGTATGGAAGTCAATCCCATGCTTGGGAAGATTAAGCCTAAGCAGGCTAAGTTCGAAGGTTATCCAAACTAATTTAGCCCTTAGTATGGAAGTTAATCCCATACTTGGGAAGACTAAGCCTAAAAAGGCTAAGTTCAAGGGTTATCCGAACTAACTTAGCCCTTTGTATGGGAATTTAATTCCTATACTAATGGAAGAAAGCAGCTAAAAAGATATTAAAGCCAAATGACTTAGTTTGAAAGTGGCAAAGTCTAGAATAGGAATATAAGGAAATCTAAGAACACAAGAGAAGGATTTCATTGATGAAGAGGGCTTGGGACCCTCAAAGCTACAAAAACTCCCTAAACAGGCGAAACGCTTAAAGAAAAAAAAAGAAGACAAACGCCATCACAGGGCAACAAGGAAATCCTCGGTGGTCTCCACGGGAGTGCCTACGTCCTCGACTACAGTAGCAGTGGTCTGATTTTCAACAAGCTTTGACTCTGTTTGATCTAATAAAATGTATTCTGATTTTTGAAATAGGTTTGGAATGGTTTACTGCAGGAAATCATTGTTTAACATTTTGAAGATGGTTCTTTCCTCACTCAAGGTATCTCCATCTAAAGTGTAAGCGTCCTTCCTCAACATAAAAAGTTATGAATTTATTGGGTATACTTTTTATTTTCTAAGGTAATCTCTGACATTTCATTCTCACTCACCTCTTACCAACCATTTTATTCTTTCCTCTACCCCCCAACAAAGTTGTTGACACGTGTGTCCATTTTTACACGTAGGATTTCTTGTCACCAATATGCAAGAAGAAATGAGGTTGCACATACTACATTGTTTATCATGGCAGTGCCATTTGTTTGCATTTGATTGACATGATGTGATTGTGAAAATGCGTTTGGGAGTTATTTTTTTAAAATGTACGGTTGCATATTGTTGAGCTACACATTTAACTATCAAGATTAGAATTATATACGAAGTGGTATTTATTGCTTGAGTTAGTTGATGCAATGTAACTTCTTTTTTTTTGTGTGTGTACAAACGGTACCCACAGGAGAACTATGAAAGAATGATTGGGACTTGCTTTAAGGGGTCAACCAAAGCATAGGGCTTCTCATGGGCTTCCCATTTTTTGATTTCTGTCACTGCACCACCATGACAAGGTTAGTCAAGCCCTCATTCTTCCCTCAAATTCTCTTATCTAATGATAACCATGCTTGGCTTGAGATTACAAGCCATGCTATATTCTGAGTTGTTAGAATACAAGAAATCTATATCTCCATCTAAAGTGTAAGCGTCCTTCCTCAACATGAAAAGCTATGAATTTATTAAGTATACTTTTTATTTTTTGAGGTAATCTCTGACTTTTCATTCTCTCTCACCTCTTACCAACCATTTTATTCTTTCCTCTACCCCGCAATAAAGTTGTTGACACGTGTGTCCATTGTTACACGTAGGATTTCTTGTCACCAATATGCAAGATGAAATGAGGTTGCACATACTACATTGTTTATTATGGCAGTGCCATTTGTTTGAATATGATTAACATGATGTGATTGTGAAAATGCATTTGGGAGTTATTTTTTTAAAATGTATGGTTGCATATTGATGAGCTACGCATTTAACTATCAAGATTAGAATTATATACGAAGTGGTATTTATTGCTTGAGTTAGTTGATGCAATGTAACTTCTTTTTTTTTGTGTGTGTACAAACGGTACCCACAGGAGAACTATGAAAGAATGATTGGGACTTGCTTTAAGGGGTCAACCAAAGCATAGGGCTTCTCATGGGCTTCCCATTTTTTGATTTCTGTCACTGCACCACCATGACAAGGTTAGTCAAGCCCTCATTCTTCCCTCAAATTCTCTTATCTAATGATAACCATGCTTGGCTTGAGATTACAAGCCATGCTATATTCTGAGTTGTTAGAATTCAAGAAATCTATATCTCCATCTAAAGTGTAAGCATCCTTCCTCAACATGAAAAGCTATGAATTTATTAAGTATACTTTTTATTTTTGGAGGTAATCTCTGACTTTTCATTCTCTCTCACCTCTTACCAACCATTTTATTCTTTCCTCTACCCCCCAAAAAAGTTGTCGACACGTGTGTCCGTTGTTACACGTAGGATTTCTTGCCACCATTATGCAAGAAGAAATGAGGTTGCACATACTAGGTTGTTTATCATGGCAGTGCCATTTGTATGAATTTGATTGACATGATGTTATTGTGAAAATGCATTTGGGAGTTATTTTATTTTAAATGTATGGTTGGTTATTAATGACCTACACATTTAACTATCAAGATTAGAATTGTATACGATGTGGTATTTATTGCTTGAGTTGGTTGATGCAATGTAACTTTTTTTTTTGTGTGTACAAATGATACCCACAGGAGAACTATGAAAGAATGATTGGGACTTGCTTTAAGGGGTCAACCAAAGCATAGGGCTTCTCATGGGCTTCCCATTTTTTGATTTCTATCACTGCACCACCATGACAAGGTTAGTCAAGCCCGCATTCTTCCCTTAAATTCTCTTATCTAACGATAACCCTGCTTGGTTTGAGATTACAAGCCCACGTCATACCTAGCCCTCTAGAAATTAGTATTAATTTTTATAAGTAAACAATGTACTGTAGAACTCCTATTTAAAAGTAAGATGCCTAGAAATTATTATTCATATTCTTTGGACAGACTCTCCATAAGTGTTTGAAATTATAGTTTGATCTTATCTCTAAAGAGTGTTTGTTTTGCTTTAGGTATAATGTAATTCTAATTTTAAAAGTACGTGAGGAATAATTTTATCATTGTGTAATTCAATTTGGAAATTGAATAGGTGTGTATGAGCAGTCGGCGCTATATATGTAGCTTTAACTATAATAATTTGTAATCTTCTTGGAACATAAACATATTTATGTAATAGATGGGATTGGTTTCCTTGATCTGTTATGTGTAATCTTTTGGATAGTTGGCTCGGGCATGTAGGGCATGCTGAACATTTATCAAGAATTGGTGTCCTAGGTCGTTAGATTTTGATTTGTAATATGTGTAAGGAAAATATTTAGTGCTTGGAGCATGTTTTACTTTATTGCAGGTATGTTTGGTTGTTTGGAATTCATGCTTGAAATGGTTGAATATCCAATGGTCACTCCAAAATACATTATTTCTCTATTTGATTGGCAGAGGGATAGGTTCCTTGAGGAGAGATCCGATAAAGTAAGAATACCAACTTGAATACAATGAGTTAGTTAAAGTCAAAGAATGGAGCTACATTTTGGCTAAATCAAGTAAGAAGCTGAAGGATTTCTAATTAAATGATTTTGTATTTACATTATCTCCTTGAATAGAGTGCTGGTAAATTTTTCGTTTACTATTAAAGATTATCAGATTCAATGTTTAATCTTCTTATCAGTGATTGTCCGCGACTATAATTAGGTTTGTTGCTGTTGGTGGATTGGAGTTTTAAGGCTAGGTTGAGATTTCGTGCAAGCTGATTCCCTTTCAACTGTTTTTATTTGTTTATTTATTTATTTTTTTAGCTTAGAGTGAAGGTGACAACCTGGTTGGGATGCTTGCCTCTAGCAATTATGCTGGTGTTTTGAATGTTTTCTATTTTTTTTTATTTTATATCTATCTAATAAAATTTTCTTTTCTGATAAAAGAAGATTTGTAATTCTTGATCATTTTCGAAATCTAAACAGATGAGACAATTGCTATGTGGTGATATTATTCTTTCATTTTCTTCATCTTCTTCTTTTTTCTTTAATTATCCAATCTTCCAATGTTTGCTCAATGTTCGCAATTGCTTCTGAATTGGATGGCCTAGTTGATTATGTTATGTTTACGGAATTCTTTATACTGATTCTCTGTGATTTTTGTTGGTTAACATTAGAATCCGTATTTTTCTTTGTAAAGATGATGAAGACTGCGAGACCCTGACCAATTTTATTTTTTGCCATGTTTTTCGGCATGTTGATTGCAATTTTAATTTTATTGGTATAGCATGCTTATATGCGTTTTATGCATGATCCGGTTTAGAAATGCATGTTAGGTTGGATGTCGAGGCCGTTGGGCGAGGTGGTTAAAAAAAATTCGGTGGACCCTATAAATATCAGCCCTTGGCTAGATATTTAATGATTTTCGAAAACAAGTTTCTTTTCTCCACAAAAGCTTCACCTTCTCTCTAGATTTTCTTTGGGTTCGGGCTCGATTTTTGGCGATCGAATAGCAAATCTTTGTTGTTCGTGCCGAGGGCTTCGTGTTCATCCGGACAGAATCTCGTTTCGACGAAATTTATTTTCTACGTAGTTCGAGGTGTCGAGTGTTTAACTTAACAAGGTAAGATCCTAGACTCTCATGTCTTAAAAGGGTGTTACATGGAATTGTTTGAGCTTTTACCGTTTAAAAATACATGAAAAGTAGTTTTATATTTGTAAAAGTTGGTTTTTGTTCTTTAAATCGTGTTTGGTTGTTTTTGGTTGGACGAAAAGGTTTTTTAAAAGGTGTTATATGGTTTCTTTCGAGATTGTGGACTTGTGTATGTCCAGGGGCTTCATAAAATGCGAGTTCGGTTGGTTTGATTTGGGTTTGTGTGTGGATCTGTGGAGTTTTTCGTCGGCTAGGGCTTTTGTCTGACATTCAATCGACTGAGGGGGACAATCCAATCGACTGAATGGCATGGGAGAGGGTTCAGTCGACTGAAGTTGGTGGTTTAGTCGATTGACTTGGTTCCAGTAGCTTTTCAGTCGACTGAATGGTGGTTTTCAGTCGACTGAATTTCTGTTGTGATGTTTTTTTCTATATTTTTCTATCATGTTGGACTTGTTTGGGTTTGTGGTTTTCAAAAAGGCGTGTTTTGGGAAAAGGACAGGGTTTTGTGCAAACATTTGTGAAAAACTGAATTTATTCTCGAAGGTTTGGAGCTAAACCTTGGGGTTGAGTTTTGTTTTCTTTGTGTGTTGTCTCCAGTGTTGGTGGATGACGTTGTTTTGTGAAACGTGGTGTTCATACACGATTTTGTGCATTAAAACTATAGTTTTAAACATGCATAGGAGGGACGAAAAAGTGGTCCTGAAGATGAAGTTGCATGTGTTGCGTGTGTTGCACGGGTTATATGGGTTGCGTGTGTTGCGCGGGTTGCGTGTGTTGCACGGGTTGTTTGTGTTGCGTGTGTTGTACGGGTTGCATGTGAAGCATGATATTTGTTCATGGTTAGGTGAATGTTAACTCTGGTTGACGCTGTATTAGTTGGGGCTGTGGTCCTTCGGTGAAAACCCCGATGTGTATTAAATGGATTGCATATGTTTCTTTTCTTAAGTTATTTCGAGGCTCGTGTGAGTCGACATTTGCATCTCTCTTTTTGCATTTCGCTTTGATCATGAAAATCCATTTTTGAGGCTTGGGAGAGTCGTACCTTTCATATTATTCCACTAGCATGTTTAGCTTTTATCACATGTTTGTTTAGTTTCTACTGAGTTTTGGCTCACGGTATGAAATTTGAAAACGTTTTTCAGGTGCATATGATCACGCAGGCTGATCTAGAGAAGTCGGATAGGGCAGAAGATCTGTAGTCTTCTCTTCGTTTCTTTTTGGATCATATAGTGTTGTTCATGTTTTTTTTTTTTTGGAACCTTGTGTTGTAAGCCTGAAGGCAATATATTTAACGCATGCATGACTTATTAATTCGAGAGTGAGACCTCGGGTTAGGTGTTGGTTCCTGCTTTGTATGGTTTTATCCTTTCAAAAAACAAAAAAATGATCGTGCCTCGAGGGAAGATTCTGGTTTTTTTCTCTGGTGGGCTTTTCTTTTAAATAAACCCTCGGTAGTGCCTTTTTACAAATGTTTCAGCTTTCTTTTAAATGTTGTGTTGTTAACCCGTTTGTACAGTCGATTTTGGTGGATTGTGGTATCCCAAAACGATTGTTCGTAGGTGTTTCGCGTGACCCGGAGTTTGGGACATGAAAAATTGGTATCAAAGCTCTGAGTTCGAATACCTTAGAGCAGTGAAAAGAGAGTGCATCACCTTGTGAGGTTGACTGTGTGTGCTTGATTGTATGTGTTTAGATGTTTCGATAACATAAGCATAATAGTTGTTGAGCATGAGAATTTGGTGTATATATGAGCATGGGGGTTAAACCTTAAGATTAATTAGTCTTGCCTTTGGGCGTTTGGATTGACAAACTTGGAAGCTGAGTTAGACATGCATTTGGTCGACGTGTTTTCTGGCAAGGATTCTAAGTAGGTTATCCAAATTGACGCGTCACTCTTGTCGGCACTCCTCGGTATGTGAAACGTGTTTGCATGATCGTATATGGCGAAGTATTAGCATGATTATGTGGTTAACGTTTATGTTAATGCGACGTGTTGCATCTTATGTTATATGTTTCTTTTATATAGACGTGGTGTCTACACGGAGAGGACAAGCCCATGGTTGAGGCCGTGGCCATGGTTTAGGCCAAGGGGATACGCCAATCCCTGATGCTGGGGATGCAAATGCTCCATAAGGACCATTGGACGCCATAGAGTTGCTACGTGAGATGGTAAGCTCCATCCGTTAGCTAGCTGAGACTACTAGGGGGAGAGAGAGAGAGCCTGAGCCGAGGGCGACGATTACGATGCGAGAGTTTCAGCGTCTTAACCCTCCTACCTTCATTGGAGATCCTGATCCCACGGTAGCTATAGAGTGATTGGAGCTTGTGACCCAGATTCTAGATACACTGCAAATAGTTAAGGAGGATTTGAGAATTTCTTTTGCTGCTTTCTAGCTGAGAGGTGACACCCATGAGTGGTGAAAATATGCTAGGAACACCGTGGAGGGCACGTGGGTAGCTTTTACGAGGGTTTTTCTGGAGAAATACTTTTCCGCTTCCTCCAAGGACCTATACAGAGAGGAGCTCTATGCTCTCACACAGGGAGTGATGAGTATTGTGCAGTATGAAGCCAGATTTACTAGCCTGTCCCATTTTACACTAATTGGTGGCTACAAACGAGCTACGTTCGAGAAAGTTTGAGAGGGGTTTGAGACCTACGATCAGGGAGCGAGTGGCAAGATTGAGACTGCATGTTTTTACAAAGTTGGTAGAGTCGATAACTGTGATCGAGAACACTTTGAGTGAGATTTGGGGTTCTAGGGAGGTTAGGGCACAGTCAGGTGAGCACTCCAACAAGCGATAGAGGTCCTTTGGCCCTAGTTCGCATCCATCTAGATCACGACAGTAGTTTTCAGTACCTGCACCATCAGTCTCTTCGTCCGGAAGGCCAGAGCAAAGGGAGTTGGTCTATTATCTGTGCAGGTAGCCTGGGCATCGTGTGGCAGATTGCCCACAGCCGAAGCAATCCCAAGGTCCAACACCAATTCAATCGTAGGGGAAGGAGCCCCCAGTTCGTTTTGGGTGTGGTTAGCTAGGGCATATTTACAGGAACTGTCCTTAGGGAGGTAGTGTACCGAGTACGGCAGGTGCACCGGTTGTTCTGCCTAAGCAAGATCGACAGGTTTATCGGTAGCAACACCTAGCAGCTCAGACTTCCAGGGTTATAGATGGGGGTACCTCAGTCTAGTCAATACAACAGCCGACAGTCCAGGGTTATAGTGGGCAGACTCGAATGACATAGGGCTGAGTGTATGCCCTTGCAGATCCCAATTCTTCAAAGGCACTGGTTGTGTCTGATGATGTAGCTACTCTAGTGAATAGAGGTACTTTCTTAGTGTGAAGATCTTAAGCCAGTGTTCTTATCGACAAGGGAGCATCGTGTTTCTTCATTTCATCTGCTTTGGAGCGGGAGATGGACTCTGTGGGTAGTGTGTTGTGTGTAGAGACCTCGGTCGATGAGAATGTGGGGTTGGGAGGAGTTCGTAGATCCTGTGTCTTTGAGGTAGTTAGCCACTGTTTAGAGTTTGGTTTCATCATGACCATGTTTAACCTTATCCTAGGGATAGTTTGACTGACTACCTATCATGCCGGTGTCGATTGCGATCGACAGGGTTATTTTTTTTTGACCTTGTGGTGAATTTTGAAGACGAAATTTCTTTAAGAGGGATAGAGTTGTGAGACTCTGACCTGTTTTAATTTTTACAATATTTTTCGGCATGTTGATTGTGATTTTAATTTTGTTGGTATAGCATATTTATATGCGTTTTATACTTGATCGGGCTTAGAAAAGCATGTTGGGTTAGATGTCGGCGTCGTTGGGCGTGGTGGTTAAAAAAAATATATTTTTTGGTGAACCCTATAAATATCAACCCTTGGCTAGATATTTATAGATTTTTGGAAACAAGTTTCTTTTCTTCACAAAAGCTCCACCTTCTCTCTAGATTTTCTTTGGGTTCGGGCTCAATTTTTGGCGATTGGATAACGGATCTTTGTTGTTCGTGCCAAGGGCTTCGTGTTCATTTGAACTAAATTTTGTTTCGACGAAGTTCATTTTTCACGTAATTCGAGATGTCGAGTTTTTAACTCAATAAGGTAGGATCCTAAACTCTCATCTTTTGAAGGAATGCTACGTGGAATTGTATGAGCTTTTACTGTTTAAAAATGCATGAAAAGTAGTTTTATGTTTGTAAAAGTTGGTTTTTGTTCTTTAAATCGTGTTTGGTTGTTTTTGGTTAGACGAAAAGGTTTTTTTATAAGGTGTTCTATGGTTTCTTTCGAGGTTGTGGACTCACGTATGTCCGGAGGTTGTGGACTCATGGTTTTTTTTATAAGGTTTCCACGCACAAACCCAAATCAAGTTTCGTCGGCTAGAGCTTTTCTCCGACATTCAGTCGACTGAGGGGGATGATCCAGTCGACTGACTTGGTTCTAGTGGCTTTTCAGTCGATTGAATGATGGTTTTCAGTCAACTGAACTTCTGTTGTGGTGTTGTTTTCTATCTTTTTCTATCATGTTGGATGTGTTTGGGTCCGTGGTTTTCAAAAAGGCGTGTTTTGGGAAAAGGGCAGGGTTTTGTGCAAACGTTTGTGAAAAACTGAATTTATTCTAGGAGGTTTGGAGCTAAACCTTGGGGTTAAGTTTTGTTTTCTTTGTTTGTTGTCTCCAGTGTTGGTGGATGACATTGTTTTGTGAAACGTGGTGTTCATACACGATTTTGTACATTAAAACTCTGGTTTTAAACATGCATATGCGGGATGAAAAAGTGGTCCAGAAGATGCATATTGAAGGACAAAAAAGTGGTCCTGAACATTCATAATGAGGGACAAAAAAGTGGTCTTGAAGATGAAGTTGCAAGTGTTGCACGGGTTGCATGTGTTGCAGTGTTGCGCGAGTTGCTTGTGTTGCGTGTGTTGCACAGGCTGCATGTGAAGCATGATATTTGTTCGTGGTTGGGTGAATGTTAATTCTGGTTGACGCTGTATTAGTTGAGGCTGTGGTCCTTCGGTGAAAGCCCAAGAAGGTGTATTAGATGGATTGCATATGTTTCTTTTCTTAAATTGTTTCGAGGCTCGTGTGAGTCAACATTTGCATCTCTCTTTTTGCATTTCGCTTTGATCAAGAAAATCCATTTTTGAGGCATGGGAGAGTCATAACTTTCATATTATTCTACTAGCATGTTTAGCTTTTATCACATGTTTGTCTAGTTTCTGCTGAGATTTAGCTCACAGTATGGGATTTAAAAATATTTTTTAGGTGCATATGATCAAGCAGGCTGATCTGGAGAAGCCAGATAGGGCAAAATATCTATAGTCTTCTCTTGGTTTCTTTTTGGATCATGTAGTGTTGTACATGTTTTTTTTTTATTTGGAACCTTGTGTTGTAAGCCTGATTGCGATATATTTAATGCATGTATGACTTCTTAATTCAAGAGTGAGACCTCGGGATAGGTGTTGGTTCCCACTTTGTATGGTTTTATTCTTTCAAAAAACAAAAAAAAATAATCATGTCTCAAGGGAAGATTTTGGTTTTATACTCTGGCAGGCCTTTTTTTTAAATAAACCATCGGTAGTGCCTTTTTACAAATGTTTTAGCTTTCTTTTAAACGTTGTGTTGTTGACCTGTTTGTTCTGTCAGTTTTGGTGGATCGTGGTATCCCAAAACGATTGTTCGTGGGTGTTTCGCGTGACCCGGAGTTTGGGGCGTGACAAAGATTATTTTCTTGGCTTATGCTTTTTTCATAGATAATGATGTTTTTTGGATTCAGCTTCTCAAAATGTGTTTTTTATGCTAGGAAATTCCTACCCTACTGTTGGTGGCCCTCCTTTATCTCAAGGCTATGCCCAGGCAGTGAATAATCTTTAGTTCTATGATAATGTTCAATGATTATCTATATAAAAAAACAACATATGATAAATGAATTAGCTTGGATGTTGTGAAAGAAAGTATGCACAAGAGAATGGCTACTAGAAAAATGCAATATTCAATTCAGCTAAGGTCATGATCTATTTGAACTTTTGAAATCCATTTCTACCGGAGAATATTGCACTTGGCATATTATTTGAAAGTGTTTTATAAATTATATTTTTTTCTCCATTTAATGCCCCATTTCTGTGTCTAAGCAGTTTTGCAAAAATGGTTGAGGGGAAGGACTGGGGGAGCGACAAGGTTGGGCATTCTATAAGCATTATAGAATTTAGTACCAGGAATATCGTGAACTATGTAGTACCAGATTTCACAAACAAGGTGAAAACAAAGAGTTAATATGATCGTCATTCTGTAACTATAAATTTAAAACTGTGTTTTGATTGGTGAAATAATATGTTGTTCCTATTTTTTATTGGTAAGCAAGTTAATAGAGTACTTGGCTTGATAATGCTCTTCGCTAGAGTTGGTTTGATCAAAGTAAAGATGGATTGATTATTTGCAAAGGTATGGGTTTTTATCATTTACAAATAAGTGTTCATTTGCTTTGATGATTATAGGATTATATTAATAAGTTAAAAGCATAAGATTAATTCAGTTGGCTCAAAAAACTGTTATTTTCATGGAATGAATTTTTTTATTAGTTGAATTGTTTGTTTCATAAATAATTTTTTATTTGAGATAATTGATTGGAAATACTTAGAGAGGTAATTGATTTCTTTTGAATCACATTGAATTAGAAGTGCCACCATTAGCAGCCAAACCATTAATGGATTCGTATCTTGCCATTAAATAATTACTTCTTCTCACTTTATTGTTTTACAAGTGAAGGCAAATTACTTTTAGGGATTACGATTAGAAGATATATATGTTGTGTATCTATCAGATGTATCTATCGAATAACGCATTCTAACCTCAAGAGCAAATCTGTTAATGTTTACTTTTCACATCAGATACTGAAGAAAAAATTAATTTCTTCTTTAAAGATTCCAAATGAGTATTGATATACACATTCTTCTTCAAGTTCATTGCTAGTGGTTTGCTACATTGCATTTAATTCATTTAATGGACATGTACTTTTTACTTTTGAACTATATTCATTTTATATTAGAAAGTTTTGTGTCACTTGACTATACTCTTCCGTCTTCTTCTTCGTTTTTTGTGTTGAATAACTTCATTTCATACTTTGTTCAGTGGCTGATAGATTATAATCTATAATTGAGTTGTGATTTTTAGTTAGAATTTAGAAGAGCCTATGTATATTGCGTTGATTGCTTTTATTACAGGTTATTTTGTAAACGGTTAAACCGTTGGATTATCCGAAAAACATGGGGAACTTTGTCAATTTTTTTAAAAAAATTTAACTCTTAGAATATTTTTTAAAAAATCATTAAAAGTCTAAGTCTTCATTCTCTCCTCCAATTTCTTTCTATTGTTCTTTTTACTGCTTTAGAAAAATTATAAAAATGCACGAGTAATCTTAAAAAAATGGTGGAATTGCCTTTAAACACGAGTCAATCCCTAGTTGCTTTATATTTTTCACGTAGTAGGTTCTATTTTGTGTACTTCTTGTTGTTGTTTTTTATGTACATAATGTTGTTGTGAATGCATGAAAATAGTTTTTTTTTTCTTCATAAATATAATTATTCTGTTTGTGTTTTTTGAAATCTTTTGATTTAAGATTGTTAAAAAAAAGTATAAAAACAACCACCTATCTAAAATAAATATACTTAAAAAATATCATTTGGCCTGAATATATGAATATAAACTAATTTTTGTAACATAATATTTTAGCAAAAATAAAACACAATTGTTCGGTTTACCCTTTGGCTTAAATTTGTTTAAGAAATTTCAAAAATACTAGCTTCTTAAAATAAGTATACTAAAAATATCATTTTTCATGAATTGGTAAATAATAAACTAAGATTTT